>CAJNOP010003088.1:4000-14388 GCA_905250075.1 Rotaria sp. Silwood1
CACCCACACCCACACCCACACCCACACCCACACCCACACCCACACCCACACCCACACCCACACCCTTTGATATCTGCAAGCTTATCCAGCAGTGTTCGGTCGTGGGTGTGGATGTGGATGTGGGTATGGTTGGGAGTGGTTGGGTGTGGTTGAGTGTGGGTGTGGATGTGTGTGGGATGGGTGTCGATGTTGATATATCAAGATCACTCTCACATTCCACACCCTCACCCGCATCCACACCCACCCCCACACCCCGACACCCCCACACCCATACACCCCCACACCCCACACACCCACCCCCACACCCATACCCACACCCACACCCACACTCACACCCACCCCCACACCCATACCAACACCCCACACCCAGCCACACCCATACCCACACCCACACCCACACCCACACCCACATCCACACCCACACTCACATCCACCCCCACACCCACAGCCACAGCCACACACCCTCAAGTTGTTTCAATATTTATTCGGTTTCAAGAACTCATCGTTATCCATAGCATAAATGTCTTACACAACATCTCTTTCAAACTATCTGTGAGAAAAAGTCAGAGTCATTACTTTCTTTTTTTCTAACGTACCACGTGAATTTTCTACAGAAGCAGCGTTCAATTGTGCACAACACCTTAGTTGTCGGAAAGAAAAAAAAATTCTCGTTCGATTATTGATTCAATAGTGTCAGGAAAGACGATGTTGGACTAAAAGGAATTTTTCAGTAAATATTATTTGTAAGAATGTTATGTACGTGAGAACAAAAAAGGCGTCATTCTCATCAACTGGGTTTTTTCCCTCCAAAACTATTACTCACATTGAACAAGAGAATTCCAACTCATACATCTATATAAGATGAGAGCAAACCATGTTTGCTGTTCAGAATTCACAATTGTGAGAAATTTGTCTTCAAAACAAGGACAATAAACGCCAACATTATCAACAGAATTATGACCGAAAAATCGAACGGTAGGTGAAGACTTTAACTTCTATTACACCACAAACAGGTATGTATAACATTTGATATAATGAGGAAAGATGGTAGTATTGAAAGCATGATCAATTATTACAAGACATAGAGAAGATCAAAATATCGAATTTGAAAGTTGACAAAACCAACCAACTGTAATTGTTTCTTTGTTACAGACTGTTCACTGTTTGTGCTCTTGAGATATTAATCATTTTATTTTCCTATTACAATTATGAAGATTACGCTCTCTCTGCTCGAAAATATTATTCTCAACTATCAGATAGCTGAGATAGTCCGAATACTCTGCTGTGATACGAACGTCATTTAACGAGCACTAACTCAATATTCAACGATTATCGTATTTGTAAAAACTTTTGCCAGATACATCAGAAAGTCGTTCGATTGTGCTGATTTTGTTTGCCTCGGATATCTGCAAGGCTTGTCTAATAGTGCTCGGTCATTTTCATATTGCGGCATTAAAAAAGAAGAAAGTAAGATTTTTCGAAAAGCAAAAAAGACTTCTGCAAACCTTTTTTGTAACAGGAAAATTTGTTGAGAAGGTCTCGTAAGAAAACACTGTCCAAAAAGTTTTTCCTCAAACACGAGTTCCATCATGGGCGTGGCTCTCTCGATGGTAAGCTTTCAATAAAAATAGTCATGTCTTTGTTGCAAACCAAAAGTAATCTGAAAAGAGGAATATATTTTCGAGGTGGCTGCAAATAATTTGATCATGAGCATAGGAGGAAAGTGAGAGTCATTCCATGATCTATTTTTCCTGTAAATACCATCTCCATTAGTTAATTAGTTCCGTTATGTAAAAACGAAATCCTTTTAATAGACGATTGCATGTTGTTATTTCCAGATTTATCTTTTGTCATGTTTTTCAACGAAAAGAACATTGTTTTACTCGGTGAAACAGGAAGTGGTATGTAAAATTCGTAAAAAATTTCTTTAGGAAACAATAATTCTTTGTTTTTGAAAAAAATATAGGCAAAAGCACGTTTATCAATTACATTGCTAATTACTTTCATGGTGGCTCCATAAATGATTTAAAGGTAGCTGTTCCGACTCGATTTTACCAGGCCAACATGCCTTTCGAATCAGATGAAAAATCGCTGAGTGACACGAGCAAAAGCAAGACAGTCGGATGCCATCGTTATACTTTCGAAGTAGAAGCAGTCAAATTCCATTTTATTGATACTCCTGGTATTAATGATACGAATGGCATTAGTCAGGATAATCAAAACATCGAGCAAATTTTTTCTTATATTCAAAAGATGAACTCTTTGACAGCGATCATTTTTATTTTTAATGATAGTCAGACACGTCTGACATCAAGTGCTCAATATGTACTGCAACGACTGCAGAGTCAAATTCCAAAATCCATCTATGACAATATGTTGATTATACGAACGAATTCGAGCAGATACAGAAAGAATTTTCCAAAGAATGACTTTGGCTTGGCCGAAGACTCTCCGACATTTTGTATGCAAAATTCTGCATTTGTGCAACACTTAAATGATCTTCAGCTGATAGAAAGAGAGCAAGTTCGAACTTCTTTTAAGGAATCGATGCAAACGCTCAATAAAATAATCAAAACTTTGGTAAAATTGCGATCAGTCTCCACCCAGAGTTTCAAAGATATAAATGATGAGAGAAATACAATTAAAGCTTTGCTGCATCAATCGAAGATGACCATTTGCTATTTACAAGAACTGGAAGCAAATATTGCTTTATGGGAAGAAACGGCTAAGGTTCATGAACAAAATCTCATCAGATTTAAAGATCATATTCAGACCATATATATTACAAAATTAGTGCCAGTCGAAACTTCTTATCATAATACATTATGTTCCCAATGCAATCATATATGTCATGAACAATGTCGTCTGAACGAAACCAGGCAAATGGGACATGAAATTTTTGTCAACTGCCAGTCTATTGTTAATGGGCATTGCACCAAATGTCCTAGACATTGCTCATACACGAGACATTATCATGCACGATTGATATTCAAACCTGTTAAGGAACGTATTTCAACAGTCATTGAAGAAATTCAAGCGCGTTACAATGGCGCTCTAGTTGGAAGAAGAGAGGCCAATCAGGAAGTCGACTCGATTCAAACAACAAAGAATGCAATCGAATACGAACTACGTTTTCAATATTCTCATATCGAAGAGAGTGTCCAGAAATTGCAGGAGCAGTGTACCAATATCAATGTAGTCGCAGAGCTTAATCAAATGATTGAAGACCTAGAAAGTGAAACGGTTAACTTGAAATCGCCATCAACAGCTCACATAGTTAACAAATTTATTCAGCAATTAAAACACTTCTGTGATTCTCAATCAGCAAACGTAACACGAGACGAGAAATCAGCTTCAGAAATAAAAGAAAGCCATGAACAATCTTCAAATCAGCTCAGCAACACTGATTCTGAAGAATTAACTAGTTCTCATTCGTTCAAACGTGGAAGGCAAGATGGTGAGCATCCAGATGCAAGGATTTCACTGTCACAGAGGACGTCAATACTACTGCAATCGAATGGAGAAATGATAGAAGAAAAACCAACGAATGACAAAAGCGAAATGTCTCATTCCATGGATGAAGACAAACAATTGGATCGGGTGACACACTTGGAAAAAGAGTTTTCAGACAAGAAAACCGACACTGATGACCTTATTTCACTTAACAAGAACGATAAAGCAGTCTCCTGTTCAGATTCACCTGTTTGTACTCTTATGGAAAGAAGCTACACTGAGTATAGCACAAATCGATTGTTGCAGATGAGTAAGGATCTTACAAATACAAAGAAATCAAACATCTATCAGGAAATCAAAGACGAACTTCAGCGTCGTTGTGATGGAAAATCAATCGGTTACTTGAATTTCGATCAACAATTGAACTTCTGTGAAAAATTCAAAAGTCTCAGCAGTTGCGATACGAGAAAACTTTTTCAACTCTATACAGAAACACAAGAAGAAATCCGGAACTTTACACAAGGAAATGTGATGAAAATTAATGATGTTCCATTCGAATTGTTTTATTGCATCACTGCTATCTATATGATTATAAACAGAAAACCGAGTTATAGTGATAATTAGATATCTTTTTACAGCCTAAGTCTTCGACTGTATCTCTTGAATTTCAATTGAATACATGAATTGATGTTTTCATATTTTCTTTTTCAGATATAGCAGGTTTTATTGGAATTGACACCTTCGGACGCATTCATTTTTTTGTTTGGAACTATTATTTCGATTAAATTAAATGCCATTCTCGAAACCAATTAGAACTGCAGTGAACAAATTCAAAAATTACTTCCAAAAACCTCGAACGCGTCCGGTGGAACATGTGAGATTGAATACAGATAAGATCGCAAAGGTATTAGTGATTGGAGAGACGGGTTCGGGCAAATCTACAGTCATCAATTATTTGACAAACTATTTTAACGAAGGTGATTTGAATAACCTTCGCGTAGCCATTCCTTCGCAATATCATCCTGAACCAACGGAAGAGTTTGAATGGAATGAACGAAATGTAGCTGATAATACACAATCACAAACGGATGATTGTCATCAATATATTTTTGTCGATCGACGAACAAATAAACAGTATTTGTTTCTTGATTCGCCTGGTCTTGGTGACACACGCGGAAGCAAACAAGACTCCATCAATATGGACAAGATTATCACGGCTGTCGAAAGTTTAGGTGCTCTCACTACCGTGATTATTGTGGTCAATGGTTCTGTTTGTCGAGAACATTTGGTCTTACGAAATGTCGTAGCCCGTTTACAAGGTCATTTGCCCAATGCAGTAATGAAGCAAGTAATCGTCATTCTTACCAATGCCAAACGACACGAAGCAACATTTGATCTAAAACTTTTGCATCTGCATGGGATTGTCTACCCATATTATATGCAAAATGCCGCATTTTGCAGTGATCCAAACGAGTGGGACGAATCAACCATGGAAGCACTTGAAATCGATTGGAATCAGTCGATGGAAGAAATTGCAATCATTGTCGAGAAAATTGATTCATTCCAAGCAACGTCAGTCGAAGAATTTACTAAGGTGAAAGAAATTCGCAATCAAATCAAGGCATTGATGCATACAGTTCGTCTACAAATTACTGAAATTCAGCGAATGCAAGATGAGATTGCTATGTTCGAGGAAGCACTCAAACAAGCTAACGAAGGCATCGTGACATTCAATAATTACTCGACTCATCGAACAGTGGAAAAGATTGAAATCGTTGATGCTCCATACCATTCGACCTTATGTCAAAATTGCAATCATGTATGTCATGATCAATGTCAGCTGGACGAAACATCCATTGTTGGTGCCCAAATTTTTAAAAGATGTCAAGCTATGGATTCTTCGGGAAATTGCACACAATGTCGTCATCAATGTCCTTACACGGCTCACTATCATGCAAAGGCCACGGTAAGAGTAACACAGCAGACACTTGAAGATGTTATTGCAGATATCAAAGCCAAATTTGATAAAGCGGCGAAAGATAAAAATGAAAATGAACACCAAATACAGACGAAATCTGACGCAAAAGCTCTTCTAGAGAAAGCACTAGAGCAGAAAAATCAAGAGATCAGACAATATTGTCTCGAATTGAAACGGATTTGCAGCGGCTTCAATCTGGCAAATGAACTATCTGCCTTTCTCGATCAATTGCGAATGGAAGCTTCTCTTCTCCGTGATATGACGGCTCGAGAAAAGGCCAACGAATTCATTCGCAGTCTTCAATCGTTTTGTAACAAAATCGAATCTGATCAAGAACTGACGAAGGCCAGTTTTCCAGAAATGGTAGTGATAGAGAGGCGGCAACCTCATCAAATTAAACCCGACCTTGGACAAAATGAGACTGGATATGTTTCTGATTTGCCACCCCAGAAAACAAGCCATATCGATCAGAGTGTGATCGATTTATTAAAAAAGCTTAATCCCTCATCAAATTCCAATCCTACAGATAGTCTGACGATCAAATCTAGTCCACAACAGAACGAAACGACACACCAGTCGACGAGTTCCAAGACTGTCTCTTTGACGGCAGAAAATCTCAATCGTTTGACCAACAAAGAACTGGTTAGCCATTATGAAAATGAGAAGACTGATAAGAACACATCGAAACTCATCTTTGCCGAACTCACACGTCGCTCACAAGGAAAATCAACAGGACCCATCTTTGACGCTATCGATATAGTAACATTGAACGATTTCACCCAAAAATATCGTGAATCTGATGTTACAACATTGACCATCGTCCTTTATCGTCTGCAAAACCAAGTGAACACCATCACTGAGACGAACATCACACTCCTGATTGAAGTTGAAAATTCTATTCTACTAGAAATGTGTGCCGTTCACACTCTTCTGATGAAGAAAAGCAAAGAGAATGAACAAAAATCGACTTCCAATGATTCTGATAGTAGCCATCACATATCAAATTCATCATCAGCCACAATGAGAACTGATACAAAATTGAATACGACCCTGAGCAATACTGATTTGTCTGATTTCGTATACGTCCCAGTGATGGATAGCGCGGATGGCAAACAGACAGTTGGCTATGTACGTGTTCCAAAGAATGCTCAAAGTTTTCGTAAAGGCGGATCTCCTTTGCCAACGGAATCTAAACATGAGCATCACAGGTAAATGTTGTCATATACTGCAAAAAATTTCGCTACCTTGAAAAACCGCCAGAATCCGTTCTTCACAAGCTTAACTACCTTTTTAAAGGTTTTTTCATATCATAAACTATTCAGTCAACGTTTTCCACTGAAGAACCCACGAAACTATTCTTTGTTGGTTACAAATGCTAGAATCCTTCAAGGTTCTTCACGGCTAATGTACTCTTTTAGAGTTTATCGATGACAAGAACCCTTGAACGAAAGGTATTCTAGATCGAATAGAAAACGTTTCGTTGAAGGGTTCTTGTCGCCGATAAACTCTAAACGGGTACATTACCTAGGCAGGGAACAAAATGGTAAAATGGTATTAAAATGCTTAAAAATATACATAATTATAATGATGTAAAACGGTCACAAAAAATGGCTGAAAATGCTGTTATGTGATGCATTAAAATGATTACTTCTGATTAAGTAAAAATGGTTAAAAAAGATAACAAAATAATGTTAACAACACAAATCATTTTTTTGCATTATTTCTGACCTATTTTGTTGATAGAAAAGTTATCGATAAATTTGAGATAGTTAAATACTGTTCGACAAATTTATTTCAATTTCAACTATTTATTACAATTAAAGTGACGCTTTTTTCTTCTTCGAAGATGATCTTTTCAATGTTTCATAAAAACACTACAAATAAATTAATCACGAAAACAAAACAAAATGGAAGAAAAATAGAAAAGGCTATATATTTCTTTTAGTCTAATTTCATAGTGGTATGTAAAAGATTTGCACCTACCTGGTTGGTATTATATCCGTCTCAGTTTCTGTACCACTATGAAATTGAACTCAAAGAAATATATAGCCTTTTCTATTTTTCTTCCATTTTGTTTGTTTTCGTGATTAATTTATTTGTACGATTTTTATGATACATTGAAAAGATCATCATCGAAGAAAGAAGCGTCACTTAAATTGTAATAAATAATTGAAATTGAAATAAACTTGTCGAATAGTATTTAACTATCTCAAATTTATTATTGCTGACTTTTGTAGCTAATTATCTATATTAATTTTTCTCTGTAAGAATCCGTATTATTCACACAAAAAAAACAGCTTAATCTTTTTTAACGAATCATGCTGTAATATTGTGTTTACTTCGACACTCTTAGTATACTATGGTGATTGTGTGAAAGGTAGATACAGCAAAAGTTCTGGGAAGTGATTTAAACTTAGAAAAATATTATAAGCTGATCAAAATGAATAACATAGCTATTTTTCTTACTTTCAATGGAACAACACTGAGGATTAGATCATATATTTATATCATATATAGCACGTGTCAATATTCAATGTATAGTAACATGTTACTCATAGAAATTTCCGTCTCAATGTTATTTCTACTTAAATAAAAAGATACTGAGTGTCGTTTATCTTGTTCAGTAAAACACAAAAGATTATGAGTGACGATCGATTGTCCTAGCACATTTTACGAATAATCTAAGATGTCTGAATAAATATCTTGCGCAGAGAAAAGATTCAGAAAAGTCTCATATATTAGAAATAGAAAGATAGATTGCTTAGTTAGCATTATTTAAGCTCGTCAAAAGTGTTCCGGATCATGTCGAATATGAACACGACGATATGTTACAACTGACGTGTCAATCCTTAAAATGAAGTGGACTCGCTCTTTTTCCTTCCTTTTATAGTTATAGCATTGTTCTATGCTCTGAGACAAAGACTATTTTGGACCAATAAAAATTAGCCAATCAGATATAGTTGAATATAGCGAACAGAATAGTGGTGAGATGAATAAATTATCTAAAAAAGATCGAATCGATATCATATTATTAGATATTTATATAATTAAATACATAATTCAGTTAAAAAAGTTCCGATCACTCCACAACAATACTTGTTCTGTATTCACACTGTATCTTTTCTCATTTATAAAAATTAATAAGACAGGCTACAAATTTCGATTTTTCATTTATTACTCAAAATATATCTCTCTGATTTAACTACTATTTTCAACAATTGTCAGATGAAATCTGATAACAGCTTAATGAGAAAAAATTGTGATTGATCTAAAGTATTTCTTTGATCTATCATTTAAAATAGCTTTATTTGAACTAAATTAGAAGTGAGCATAGACACTATGTATATTAGTTACGCACTGTTCCTGAATGCACCAACAGTAGTCAGTGCACATGCACATGTTTCTCTCGATTTCTTGCTCTTAAGATACTGTTCTTCATAAAAACAATATTAATGTTAAAGGAAATAACCGAATCGTACAAGATAGTAGATAGATTAAACCCAATTTATACTAGATATATATTTAAATATGCAATGAAAATTAACTTATTGCACGGTCAACGTCGCTATTCGTTCTACGTGTCAACACACGTTTTTGACGATTCGCTTCTATTTGCGATTTATTAGACTATGGGTAATTCTATAAGAATGGAGAAGAAAATAGAACATGAGAATGTTACGATCAGTACATGAATATATTTTTTAAAGAGAGTACAGTAAGAAAAGAGGATACTGTATTATAGCAGAATCTGACGTGTCAATTAGCCCTGTATACAAAAATGTGTATTATATTATTACAGAAAACACTAATAGTGCGCATAAAATATTTAAATGATCGACTAGTACAGAAATATCTCTTTAGAAAGAACTAAATATATTTCTTCAATTAATGAAAATTTTCATAAAAAAAAAGTCAAATAAATCAATAAGTTTATAAAAATATCCCTAGGTATTCTTTATTATGAACGGTATCATGTAAAATTCGAGAGCGTTTTTTACAATATCATTTGAAAACCCAGCTTTGTGCAATTTTCTATAGATTGTTAGATTCATGTAAGGTAAATTATACATCTGGTTTTTTAAGACTTCATCACATAAAATAAAATCTGTCTATTTTGATTTATGAGATCACTTTAGTCGAGCAAACAAAAATAACAACATGAATAATAAGGACCACACTTGATTTCAACAGAACGTGATACATTTTAGTTGTTTACATCATAATGTGATTCACATTACAAAAAATAATTTTGTGCCTAAATTATAATCATTCAACTTTATTTTACCAGAGATATCTACTTTGATTTTGTTGATATCAAATTTTAATTAAAGTTCAGTTTTTTCCCATGATATACAGGAAATTTGACTTCTTAAATTATTAGGCGCTGATATTTCGATAGCTCTTTTGTACTATTTTTAGCACCTTCCAATCCTAATTGTTTATTTTGAGAAAGAAGAAAAACGTTTAGGCTAGTCGCCTAAGATATACAGCTCATTTAAAAAACAAATGAGATCTATCTTCTTTCGAAAAAAAATGATGACACTGTTAGTTACAGACATTCAATATTTATCGAAAAACTTATAAGTTTAGCAGTATTATAAAGAAAAAGATCCTTTTTGATTCGAGAATTACAAGCCGACTATCAATATCACTCAAAAAATAGTTCTTCGGCTGTTATTAAGTGTAATTTCATCGAAGTCGCATACTTCAATAGACATTTAAGCAGTTAAGTTTACAAGAATGCTTTTGAGTATTCCACAAAAAAAACATTTCATAAGTAAACCTTAATAATTCACATCAATTTTTGAAGCTATAAACATTTTAAAAATAAGTTTGGAACTTCGAAAAACATAGTCTTTAATTGTGAAATGGTCAAAATTATTCGTTAAGGAATTATTATTCGTTTTAATGGCCATTTCACCATTATTTATTTAAAAAGACGCATTTTAATGGTCGA
>CAJNOP010003090.1:675-14369 GCA_905250075.1 Rotaria sp. Silwood1
TTACCGGTTCATACCAGTTACCGGTTCATACCAGTTACCGCTTCATTCCAGTTACCGGTTCATACCAGTTACCGGTTCATTCCAGTTACCGGTTCATACCAGTTACCGGTTTATACCAGTTACCGGTTCATATCAGTTACTGGTTCACCGGTTACCGATAGACCAGTTACCGATTAGGCCGGTTATCGTCACCGTTGCACCCCTAGTCATGACTGAGTATCCGGTCGGACTGGTGCATCCCTACCTATATCGAATCTGTTTTTCAGAAAAATTTAATGAATATCTGGCAAATTAGTTTATAATACCATATGAGACCATAGTTGACATCATATAGTAACACAAGAATAACCAATTAATGTTATGATATAGCTCGTATTAGGTCTTTAATAGGTTCATATCAATTTATTATGAGACAAAAAAGACGGAAGTATTATTCATTTAATAAACTAAAGATCAAATGATTGATGACCCAGTCATGACTGGATACCCAGTCATGACTGGGTACCAGTCAGACTGGGTACCAGTCATGACTGGGTACCAGTCAGACTGGGTACCAGTCATGACTGGGTACCAGTCGGACTGGGTACCAGTCATGACTGGGTACCCAGTCCGACTGGTACCCAGTCCGACTGTACTGGTGCATATCTACCTCATACTTTAATTTCGCTTATGTATTCCGAATTCGATTAGAAGGATTAACATTGGAAAAGTCGGTTCCTGTTATTTTCTTTATGCAAGCATATTAAAGGCTGAAATTTTAGGCATATACCTAACTCGAGTAGGCCTACTCGCTGTCAACAAATATGGGTATTCGTAGATTCGAAAAGACAGTGTGCTTTGGACAATGACTCGTATATTCAACCATTTTCAGTGTTCGTGAGTGTTCGAAGAACCAGCCCACCGAGTTGCATCTACTA
This sequence comes from Rotaria sp. Silwood1, assembly GCA_905250075.1. NCBI lineage: Eukaryota > Metazoa > Rotifera > Eurotatoria > Philodinida > Philodinidae > Rotaria > Rotaria sp. Silwood1. The sequence goes on from CAJNOP010003090.1 coordinate 1,593, forward strand.
GTGATACTACTTTCCGATTTAGGAGTGTTCATGGGTGTTCGCTTGCTTTACAAATAGCCAGGTTTCGAAAGATCCTGGAAAACGGAAAATTGTTTAGCTGCCTTCAGTTACGTCCACTTCACTTTCGCATATAACGCCAATTTAACAGTTTTGAGAAAGTTCAGTGTAATAAGACGACTATCTAATTCGTACCTATATGCGTATAGAGTTGAGAATTTTGAGCTGATATGTGGATGTAAGAGACGACACCAATACACATCCATCTCGACATTTAAAGCCATAGGTACATCCATTCTCCATATGAATGTGGGTATAGATTCTGATGTCAATCCCATTACAATAAATTAACTCAAATTCCCTAACTCAACATATGCATGGTTATTGCATAGCATATTTGTTACGCAGGATATTGTCATCTGTGCCTTATCGTTAACCAATTCATGAATGCTATAAAATCTGTGAGCATACTTCACTTATTTTTCTTATGGCATAATGTTTCATATTTACCTGTCAAATTGCTGCTGTCAAGTGCTCATAACGATAGCAATGATAAGAAGATTAAACGATTTCATCATTTAAGATATTTTACTCATCAACATGGGGTGTATTCCAAATAAATCGCTACCTAATATTGAATCAAAGCAAATACCTCAGGAAAACTTGTCAGTCAACATCCAAAAATCTGCCCAAGAAAATTCAACCATTGTGGTTGAAAATTATGAATCGAATGTCAGTGATGATATAAGCCGTAGCATGGCTCCTAGGAGAGTCAGACGATCTGTAACATCATCTAGGTAACTAATACTTAGTAGCAATGAACGAACAATATCGGGGCATCTTTTTTCTCCTTCAAGGTCAATCGTAAGTCATAGAAACTCGGAGCCAACTTACGATACACTACTGATTTGGCTTAATGTCGATTCAACGCTTCAGCCTTCTGTATCTTCTATGCAGAATGTCGTTGTCAACACTTTCTCCCAGCTGCAAGTATATAACGATGTAAACGCTTGTATTTCCAAAATGTCATCTGTGAGCTCTGATAGCATATTTATTATTGTATATGGACTACTTTCTGAAAATGATACGATCGCTATGCTTAATATGCCGCAAGTTCGAGCGATCTATCTATGTTCAGATGGCGTGCAGAATCCCAATTATCGTGAAGATCGAAAAATCAGGGGCATTTTCAGCGACTCTGATATGCTGGCATATCAAGTTCGGTGTGATATGGCTTCGTTTCAAACGATTACTGATGACTTCACAGTTTTTCAACCAAACAATACAGATCAATCAACACGCGAGCTCAGTAAAGAAAATGCTTGGTTTATCTCTTTTCATTATCTTCTCGAAATTATTTTTCGTCTGCCTAAATCAGATGATGATAAATCTAAGCAAGAAATGGTAGATTATTGTCAAGAACATTATGCTAATAATGATACCGAACGTAAAATTATCGATGAATTCAACCTAGAGTACGACGCTGAAAAGGCATTATGGTGGTATACTCGTGAAAGTTTTTTTTATCGCTTATTAAACAGAAGTCTTCGTTCGAACGACACGATGAGAATTCTTACCTGTCGTGTACTTATCAAACATATGCATCAGCAAATCGTTACCTTACATCGTCAATTAGAATCGCAAAATGCAGCCGAAATGGTCGTATACCGCGGTCAAATAATGAGCATCACTGAAGTAGAAAAACTGGAAAGTAAAATAAATTCATTGATTTCTATAAATACTTTCTTCTCGACAAGTATCGACCGTCAAGTTGCATTACGGTACATGAGTCATTCACCACGACCTCATTTCCAACCAGTTTTATTTACCATTCGTTTAACAGCATCACCCAAAGTTCAACCATATGCTTATCTGGCATCCGTCAGTAATTATTCTGAAGAACACGAAGTTTTACTCTCAGTGGGTAGTGTATTTAAAATTGATGGTGTGGAAAAAATAGAAGATAATATTTCGAACATTCATATGACTTTGAGCGGAGAACAAGACAAAGAAATCGAAAAGGCTATTAGTCATCTGAAGGCTGGAATCGGTGAATCCAGTTCACTTTTGACATTTGCCGGATTCTTACTGGATCGGGGTGAATACGCTAACGTTGAAAAAATCTGCACAATCATGGACGCTTCTTTACCTAATAATGATCCTGAACTAGCAGTTGTATACAACAACTGGGGTGGAGTATATTTTTGGCTTGGGGACTATGAAACAGCTTTGCAATACTACATTGCGGCTTATCATATTAACGGATTGCATCTAAGTACAGCTAGTGCTGACTCCATTGCGACTACAGACAGCAATATTGCCACGATTTATTTTAAAATGCGCGACTTTTCATCTGCAATCAGTTATTTGGAGAATGCTCTAAGATTTCGTTTGGAATCTGAGAAAATCGATTATGCTCATGTAGTCAAGCTCTACAGTCAAATGGCTCTTACTTATTCGGAGTTAGGTGATCAGGGGCAAGCAGAGGATAACATTCAAAAAGCAAGCGACATGGCTGAAACAAAGGATCTGCCGAAAAAACATTCCTCATATGGATGGCTCAAAATGAGTCAAGCAATATTGCTTTTAAAAGCATCGCGTAATGATAACCACTTCACCCTGTTCAAGGAAGCATTGCAAGCATTTCATGATTCTCTACCAGTTCATCATCCTGACTTAATTACTATTTGTCTTGCTATCGGAGATTGTTACCAGCAAAGTGGTCAGTATCAATTGGCTTCAGAACATTACAAAAAGGCACTAGATATTTGTTACAAAGCTTTACCAAATAACCATCCTGACATCGAAAAGTGTCAAAGGAAGATCAAATTAGTACCCAAGAAATAATAAACTACAACAACATTGATATGGCTTTGAGTAGTGTAACTGCGTCATAATGAAAAAGAAACTATTTCTGGAAACTATTCTTCAAAATAAATTGGATTATATAAAAACTACATTACTATCGGCTCTAGTTATGCTCATGATTTTATAAGATTTTCGAAATTGATAAGGACATCGATGCATATGTAGATGAAAGGCACAGCTTGTTCCATAATTACAACCAACGAGGGTGTGGGTGTGGGGTGTGGCTGGGTGTGTGGGTGGGTGTGGGTGTGGGGTGTGGGTGAGTGTGGGTGGGTGTGGGTGGGTGTGGGTGTGGGGTGTGGCTGGGTGTGGGTGTGGGGTGTAGCTGGGTGTGTGGATGTGGGGTGTAGCTGGGTGTGTGGGTGTGGGTGTGGGGTGTGGGTAGGTGTGGGTGGGTGTGGGTGTGGCTGGGTGGGTGTGGGGTGTGGTTGTGTGGGTGTGGATAGGGGTGCAACAAATCCTGTTTTTCTGCAAAACTGGTTGTAAGTTTTTGATATGAAAACTCCCCCAAATCCACCCAAATCTCACCAAATCTTTGAGTCAGATATATGCAGTTTTATTCGCTCTATCTAATGGTATTATTTGTTTACCAAATCCCGTAAGAGATTTGGTAAACATTTGGTGAGATTTGTCGAAAAATGTGCATAAATTCACCAAATCTTTACCAAATCTCTTACGGGATTTGGTAAACAAATAATACCATCAGATAGAGCGAATGAAACTGCATATAACTGACAAAAAGATTTGGGTGGATTTGGGGAGTTTTCAGACCGAAAATTTTCAATCTTTTTGCAGAAAAACAGGATTTGTTGCACCCCTAGGTGTGGGTGAGAGTGTGAGTGGGTGTGGGTGTGGGTGTGGGTGTTGGTGCAGATACAGGACAGAATTTCAGTGCTCCGCCTTCCAATCTCTCATCAACATGTGCATAATAGACACCAGCTGCAATGATATTTTCTGTACTACCTTCTGTATGCCATCGACCAACATATTTCATACCTATAATTTCAAAATATTTTTCTTAATCGAAATGAAGAAAGCAAATAGCTTATTGCGGATCTGATTTTAAATTATAACTTTGAGCTTTCACAATAACTTGAAGACTATTTCCTGCTGTAGCTTCAGAACCAACTATTTCTGCCTTTCGAAATGCTGGTAACATCGCTTCAAACACCTGTGCAATGTCTCGGTAAAGTTGTTCATTTTCAGATGTTTTTTCTAATTGGGGAATAGGTGTTGTAATTGTGACATGACTATTTTGATCAATTTGAAAGATAGCAGGCATCCATTGGTATGTACTACGAAGTTTAACATGTTCAGTAATTTCCTTATCTAATTCAACTGTCGCTTTCTTTTCTAGTTTTTCATCATCATCATCATACCGATCATAATCAACGTCTTTGTATCCCTTAACACGCTTTTTAATCCATATCTCACGATCAAACTGTGATGGACGGCATACTAGTAGATCGGGATCGATAATATCTTCAACTGGTGACGGTTCATGTTGATGATTTTGTCTTTGATCATTGTGTTTGTGTAATGCTTGAACTAGTCTTTCTCGACATTCATTTAATTTCATTGATTCATTAATCCAAACCGGATAGTGAAGAAAACTGTCGCCTCCATTTCCATATGAACAATGAAAATCTTTTGCCAAACGATAAAATTCATCAGTGCATAATTCACTTGTGGCTTCTGAACACGCCATATTAATCGTTCTCTATAAAAAAAAATAATTCTGTGAGATTTGTTTTTTCATTCCTACCGTTTTATGCATTCTGAAATGGGATTTTTCTCATGTTATTGCTCTTATGCAAGTAAGACATATGAGCAAATAACTTATTTTAACATCAAAATAGTCATATATGAAGAGAACAGTAATTTTTTCATTTCTACGTACGGTACAAATTGCACATGCATGAGAAAAAAACAGAAAGAATTAAGAAAGTCGTATAAAAGCATAACGCACCAATAGAAATCAAGACCATAGAATTCATTGCTCACAAATGGATAAAGATAAATAACGCCATCGATTAAATGCATTTAAAAAAAGACTTGATTTTTGAAATTTCCGTCAAGCTGAACAATCAATGTCATTGATCAATCAACTACAAACAAAGTGACCATTTTTTAAAATTTGTATCACTTCTCTAGAGGGTGTAATGTGGGTGTGTTTTTTCTGTTAACCTATGAGGACATCCAAACCCAAGGTCACACCCACACTAGGGTATGGCTGTGAGTGCGGGTTCAAAATAGAGTGTGGATTGGTGTGGCTGGATATGGCCGTAGATTTGGATGTCCTCGTACGTTAACAGAAAAAAAACAAGCCCTCACTCACACCCACTTGGGATGGATGTGTGGGGAGTTAAGAATGTGAGTGTGTGGGCGTGATGTTCATGGTCTCTTCAATCCCATCCTCACACGAAGGGTGTGGGCGTATGGATGTGGACAATTATTCAAACACTCACATCCCACCACTATCACACTCACACCCTGAGTGAAAAGCCGCTCAGGCTCATGAGCGTGAGCGTGCGCTGTACAGCCCTAATTAGTTTTCTTTTGTTATAACATTGAGTTTTTTTACATAAGAAAAAACTTAGCGTTTTATTTGAAGATTAGCAGAAAAACAAGTAAATGCTTGTCATGGTTGATTCCATTATCGATAAGCATGATCATGTCTTTCTCTATTTTAGCTATTTGTGATCGAGAACGGTGATGAATGCTTTTATCTAAATAAAGAAGATAACACATATCGGCAAACTAGAATGTGTTTCCATTAAGATTCAGCAAAGCACTCGTTCGTGTTCAACTAATACAAGAAGACATTATTTTAACAAGATTTTCTTGTTTTTATTGGTGCTCGATTTTTTTGAAAAACAATATATAATGACTATGGACAGATCAACAGGATCCTTTGCCCTTAGTTGATCTCTGCGATGTTTCCTGAAAATCTGATGAAAGGATTTTCAATAACTATGTCTCACAAAGTGAAATAATCAGACAAATTCGTTTATAATGATTATTTTTAGCTATTTCATGAAAGGTTTTTTATTCCTTTCATTACTTTTTCATAATTCTCATGATACGAATATGATTTGTAGAAAAAACTAAATTGATTCGATTTTGTCAATTAGGTTTGAATAATTTTATTAATTCAACAGCAGTCATTCAAAAAAAAAACCAAAATAATTACATGATTTCAATTATTTTAATAGATATGAAAATATCTTTTGTCTATTGTAACGATAAATAAAAAGGAAATGGTATGACAGACGGGAGTAGCTTACTGCCACCCTCGGTAATGATATTTATTAGCTACTTAACATCTCTAGAATGTGTCTATTTCACATTCAACACACGCGTATATATAATAGAGAAACAAAGAGAGAGAACAATAGAAAGAGTAGTGACCCGTGACGTATATATCGGCACACTTATTAAGAAGAGTAAATTCTTAAAAATTATTCAGAAATATTTTTTTCTGATGCTGTTTGATTAAAGCTCAAAGTAAAAGAGGTGAAGAATTGAAGAGCTGTTTAAATGATGATTATAATTATAAAATAATTGATTGAATTAATTTTCAATAGAATTAATCTTAAGATTAAATTCATCAATTATCAAAAAAATGTAAATTAAATTTACATCATCTACATGAAGATCTTACTTCATCATTTCTTTTATTTCTATATCAATAATTGATTAAAATTTACTTTTCGATTAAGTTGATCACTATATTTCTTAGAAAATTTCATATAATTTACTACGATCGATTTACACGTTTGCAAATGTTATGATTATATAGGAAAGCGATGACATTTGATTCTTTTTCTTTCCAACGAAGTATACATCCGATGAGATATTAACTATCAAATTTTAAGATTTTATTCAAACTATGAAATATATGTTAATGTTTTTTTTCTTAATATGAACTGATAAGTGATATTGCCTGATCTTTATATTAATTCAACGTCATAAAAAAAGTTGGCTTACCTCTATAAAAAGATAATTTTTTTTTAAACTTATTTATTTGCAACTTGGTGAACCTGAGGAAAAAAAAACAATATTTTAATACAAAAGATCTTTGATTTTTACAGAAGAATGGATTCTACGTATATTATAATCATTTCCATTCTAAATAAATCTTCTCAAGTACACGTTTAATTGTGAAATCACGAAGAAGTTTTTTTAAATGAATCAATTTTTTTAAACTTTTTTATCGTTTCATCATCATCAGCTGAAACTTGAAAATATAATAAACAAAGATGATCATTATATTCTTCATTAATTTTCTACAAATAATTGATCATCTATATTTTCAATTTAACCTATTTTTAGATATTCTATATTTGGATAAAGTGTCATAAGAAAATAAATTTCTTCAATTTCAGTCATAGTTTTTAAGATAAACTTTTGTAATTTTATTTGTACGGTTTGTTGAGCTATGAATATCAACTTTTGCTCCGCATAAATCTGTTGATTGAGCTAATAATAATGCATGAATCTTTATTGAATTAAGATCTGGTAATGAATTTATAATCTGGATTAATTGGTCAATACAAATATCTTTTTCTAGAATTTCTAAATAATAAATTTGTACTATAGTTAAAACACGTTTGATTTTAAAATTTATTAATTCATCAAATTGATAAGAAATACATATAAGGATCAATCGATTGGATTGAACAAGATCACTTGAAGAATTGACAATTTTATCTGGTGTATATTCAAACCATTTTTTTCTAAAAAAGACAAAAGAATTAAGTTTTATATAAAAGACTCCTTTCAATCTACCTATATGAACTAATGGAATATATCATTTCTTTTACAGCAATTTTAACATCAAATATCCATCGGTGTTTTAGCCAAAATGATGAAGAGAATTGATTTAATCCTCCAGAATATATTGAATATATGTGATCATCATTAATATAAATAAAATTTTTCCAATTGAGGTAAATATTGTAAAATTAGTTGTTTCCATCGATGAGCATCAATAAAATCAATATCTTTAGATTGAATAATAACACGCAAAACTTTTAATTTTGAATAGATTTTTCTAATAAACGTTTCAAATTCATTAAATTTTGCATCAAAGAGATGTATAGAAAGATATGCTAAATTTGATAATGTGATTAGTAAAATAGTTGCAATATTTTCATTACTATCTAATATATGCCAAAACATAAGATGTAAGAATAACATGCGGTGCAAAAGTCTTTGCAAAAATGTTCGACTCTATTAGACCATATTGCCAACTTCTAAACCAATCAAATTTTTTTTTTGTTGGAAAGAGCAATGTCTGAACTACAAATTTTGTACCAGACATATTTTTCCAAAATGAATCTCAGAAGGAGGAAAAGGCAAAAACCAAATACCTCCAAAAAAGTTCTTGCAACTTCGGTATAGCGCAATATCATTTTCTCTTTTTTGTTATTTTTTTTATATCAGAAGAGAAACGGAAAAATACGTTTAATGTTGATTTTTGTAGCAAAAAGAGTGCTCTTTCCAATGGTATATTGGAAGCTAAATTTACTCTTAGATTTTATACCAAAATATAGGTTTTTCTGAAAGAAACTGCGCAGTTTGATCGTTCCAGCTACCTGACCGTTTTCCATCAATAAAAAATACTTTTTGAATTGTTTTTTTCTGCTTAGTTTTTATAATTTGATGTATTTCGAACAAATAACGCACAAAGAATTGAGTTCATGCATGATTGTTAGGAGTTGTGGCTAATGTGCTTCCAAAGCGATAGTTCTTGCAAAAGACTTCCTTTTACAAAAATTTCAATTTTCAAATGTTTTTGATTAAAGAGTCGAGAATTGATCTAAAAAATTTTACCAAAGCTGATATAAATAGTCCTTTTGATGCGGTATAATATGGCGTATTTTTTGTTAGAATCCGGTCTATGTAGCTCAAAATAATTGAGAAATAAAAACTGTTCAACTTGTAAAAACGTTGCAAAAGCTTTTTTAGAGGTATTTGGTTTTTGCCTTTTCCTCCTTCTGAGATTCATTTTGGAAAAATATGTCTGGTACAAAATTTGTAGTTCAGACATTGCTCTTTCCAACAAAAAAAAAATTTGATTGGTTTAGAAGTTGGCAATATGGTCTAATAGAGTCGAACATTTTTGCAAAGACTTTTGCACCGCATGTTAGAAAGTTCTTTGAAAGTCAGCTGATGCATAACAATAAGATATTCCATAGTACTCAGTTGTTTATTGGTAGACATCGGGAGTGAAATTGATCGTTTCATTCCATGTAAGGAAAATTTATTATATTTTAATTTAGGTAAGGCAAATATTAATGAATAGACGTCATTTAGATTTATAAAATCATGTTCTGCTTCAATAGTTAACAAGAAAAAACGAGGTAGAAAAGCTAAATCAATAAGAACTGAAATTAGAACATCTGATTGAATATTATGAAGAACAAGTGATTCGAGACGTTCCAATGACGAATCGATTGTAATAAAAGATGAAATTAACGGACTATTAAGGTATGGCATATACGTATGGATGGATAATATTTGATGTTTATGAGAGAGTACACACTCTGTAGAATCCATAGAATGATCGTCGTGTATTCTATCTAATGATACAGAAAGTTTAATTTTGAATAGAACAGATGAAGAACTTAGAAGTTGTTGAAAGCGATGATTAAGATTTGAAAATGCTTTGTGTAAACAACGATCATTGATATAATCGAATATTTCATGGATAAGTTTTCAAAACAAGTTATTTATTGATCAAATTTATCTATTAGAATTAAAATAGAAAAATACTTATATCTATAATACATATAACTTACTTGATATTCTCTTTGGATTTTTCTCTAAGAATTCATTAGAAGTTAATTTTCGTTTCATTGAATTCATGTGTCTCTTTCTTTCATCGAATATTCAAGAATAGTACGTCATTTCCTCCGACAAAGGACACCTAAGTGTATCAATCAATTCGAATACACCATCGAGATACGACATCTAGGTAAGGTGGTTATACTATCGGTTTTTTTCGATAAATAATACATTGTCTTATTGTATATCGAAACGGCTGAATATTTTTTAAGTCTGATAAAACCGTTTCAGGATCTACTAACTATGTTGATGCGCCTAAGCTGCCTGTTTTAGCCATAGAGCTCAAATTAATCCCGGCACTGAGATCAATTTTTCAGTATAGAGGACAATGGAAAGATTAAAAAATTGTTTTCTTCATTGTAACGATAAAAGGAGAGAAGATGATGTAATGACAGACTGGAGGAGTAGCTTACCGCCACCCTCGATAATGATGTTTATTAGCTACTTCACATCTCCAGAATGTGTCTATTGCACATTCAACACACACTTATATATGATACAGAAACAATGGGAGAGAGACGACACAGAGAGAACAGTAGAGAGAGAAAGAGGAAAGAGGAAAGAAGAAGAGCAGCGAGCCGTGACGCATATATCGGCACACCCTCCCACTCAGATGAGACGCGCTCCTGAGCGTCTTTACAATTTAGAAAAGAAAAACAGAAACGATAAAAAATAATTAGATGAAAGAAAGAATACATCAAAACAAGTTCATTGATTGAACTTCATCGTAGAAAATACAGTCATACACGAACGACAATATCGACTTTCATACATAACTTCATATCAACACACGTCTTCACAGTATCATAGCATCGAGTCACGAACAGAGCAGTCAAGAAAAAGAGGAACAAGCTTTTTAAAGGAGTGATCATCACATTTCAAACTCATAAATTCGGCAACACGTTTCAAATATAAATAGAAGATCAGTCAACACGAACACAGCATACAAATAATGATCGTCACAGCTTCAATCATCACACAAAAAAAAATTTTGACAGAGCACACAGAAATGAAACAATATAGAAATATAGAATTCATAACACGCATATGATCAGTCACCTTTTTCGCACATTTTCACATTCGTAGGACGCAATGTCGAACAACAACACATATCAATTTTAGAGAACGAGAAAAAAAACACAAGTCATCGGTTACACAAGCTTAGTATAATTTTAACCATAAGTAGACATAAATATTCTAATTCATACAGGATAGAAACTCTTGTCTAGTGCATAAACGATACCTAGAACGGTTTCTTGTTTTGTCTTACTTACTAGATTATTACAAAAACGAACACATAGCTTATAGAAAAATATCGCATCATATTTCGATTATCTACATGATCGAACATAAAAGATTATCATTTAACCCATCTTCTATTTATGTTTCGCCGGAGAAGAAGAGAGAAAAAAAAATTCACACTTTCTAATCAGTATCATCACTATAATTACTTTCGTTTTAAATTCTTCACTGGCTTCAGGCCTTTTAAGGATAACATCTTCATTTAATTTTATGTTTCTTCTAATATTTGATTGTTACGCATCGTTAGTTAGCAAGATGTTCAGCTGAATAACTGTTGGTGGTGATTGACAACACGAAGTGAATATTGATGATGAATGAATATACATTGTTTACAGCTGATACACAATCAATTTCATGTTCATCGATATCCATTTGTTCTGTTGCTGCTTCTTTTTTTTTATTTTGTTTTGGCAGAGAAAATAAATTTGAATTACGTGAGAAATGACTCAAGGATTCGAGGAGAAATGACAGGAAACGTACAGATATTACAAAGGAAAGTGCGCCAACCCTACGCACTGCCGGCCCGCGATCTAGCCGCCCTTTAGTACGTCCACTGATGGTCTGTGACAGTGCCCCACAGACTTAAAACACTGCCATGTCATTCAACTCTAATCGCCGCATGCATTCATCACTCATTCAAATTATTTATCATACCTTGATATTCACTTGTATCTTCAATGGAAGTTTGATAATTTTGAATTCTTCTTGATTCTGGAATCTTCCAACTTCGTTTCAGAATATGCATGTATTCGCTCGCCAGGGTCGCCATGTAACGATAAAAGGAGAGAAGATGATGTAATGACAGACTGGAGGAGTAGCTTACCGCCACCCTCGATAATGATGTTTATTAGCTACTTCACATCTCCAGAATGTGTCTATTGCACATTCAACACACACTTATATATGATACAGAAACAATGGGAGAGAGACGACACAGAGAGAACAGTAGAGAGAGAAAGAGGAAAGAGGAAAGAGGAAGAGCAGCGAGCCGTGTCATCAATATCGGCACATTCATAATTTTGAATTTTTGTCAGTAGCGATTTCAAACTTGGACACGAAATACTCTCTGCAAGAATTCAGATCTGGAACCGGGTGTTGATGGTGCTACCGGCGGTAGTGAGAAGAAATGTGCGCGATATGGAATTTGACTGTTAGTTTGATAGGAGTAAGAGCTACTTGAAATGAGAAGTGTCTAATGTTAAATAATATTTCACTTAACTGTCTAGTTTCAATTCAGTAGAAGAAATTCATACCATAGATAATCTTTGTTAATGAAGGACTTTAACACTAGTCGATCTTTCAATTAATATTGATTTACTTATTCTTCTTTGTTCTCGATACAGAAAGGTTATATAATGGTTTTGCATGAAAAGAGACATTGAAAAATATATCGTTAAAATCAACAGTATATGAAAGAAGTCATAGGAGGAAGTAAGATGAAGTATAATGGTTAACTTTCATTACAGATAATTAAATAACGTTTCAAATTCAAGATAAATTTGTTCTTACTATGAAGTAACAAATGATAAAATAACTCAATTCTAATTTTCGATTAGAAAAAAATATCTTATTAATCTACACTTTGATTTTCTCAGAATTCACTTCAGTTTATCTTTATCAATTGTGATATCAAACTAGATAATAGATTGTATTCAAAACACAAATGTAAATGTTAGTTCTACAGCTACTTTTGGCATAACAAAAAGAAACAAGTAACATCTCTTGCTATGACTCGTTTGACCCTCGAATGAATTTCAT
>CAJNOP010003091.1:0-14365 GCA_905250075.1 Rotaria sp. Silwood1
TATAGCAAAAAGAAGCGATATTTTGGAAATGTTGAAATATTGATTCCAAATCACTTTGAAAGTGAAAACAAATATTACCACTAGACTCAGCATGGACAATTCTCCCACTCTTGACCACTTTTCGAGCGATCCAGGGTCAAGGGACCAAAATCGGATGTGGGTGTGAGTGTGGATGGAAGGAGAACAGATATCCACACCCACACCCTATATTCTCTATCGAATGGATATATTACAAATCAAAATTACATCAAAAAGGTTTTTGAAAAAACATCTTCAAAATCTTCCACAAAAACTCCTCTGGTTGGTCAGTTACTGAGCAAGTGAATTTTAACCAGCTTTATTTGCCAAACATTTCTCTTTTAAATAGGAAAACCGCAGCTCTCTATTGTGTTCCTATGAAAAGTTATTCATAAAACAGACAACTGTATTATATTTTGAAATGGATAGTAGAATAGTGAATAAATGATTGTTCTATGTGGAAACATAAATCATTTAAGTTTGATAATTAAATAAATCATTGAAATGAATTAAAAACTCAGTTTGAATAGATAACGCATTTAAAAAATCTAATTATTGAAATAAAATTCAAATGTTAGAATGGTATGATTCATGTCCATATGCTTATGATTTGGATAAAATTATCTTAGTTTTTCAAGTATGAGAAATATTTTGATGATCATCAAAACAACTAGCAAGGAGACGATGCTATGATATATTCCGACTGCATATTTTCGAAGAGTTGAAATATTGTCTGATCGCTATAGAGCTCTGCGGTTTCGATTAGTCAAAATGAAAAAAAAATGACTCCTTTTTCGGCATCTGAAAAGTGTCACTGGAATTGGTTATCTAATGACAATATGCTAAATAACTTAACGAGGAAAGATCTCCAACTGATTCACGCCTTTTTCATTTATATTTTATTCATATATAGAAGATACTATTCTAGGAAAAAGTCTAAGAGAATTTGGATTGATGCTGCTTCTTTCAATAGTTATGATCATTTTACTGATTTTTTTTTACCTATTACAAAGTACTTACAGAAAACTCGAACAACAGAATTTCAACCTCAAATTTTACCCACATGTAGGTCTGGTGGTCTTAACAACGCCCTAAAAGTATTAGCGGAAATGAATGCTTTCTTTTCGAGATATTGAATTGTAAAGAAACCCGATTTTTTCTGATCTTATTGTGAAATATGGAAATTTATGAAAATGCAATGTCTCAAAAAGAAAGCATTCATTTTCTCTAAAACCTTCAGGGCGTTGTTAAGACCATTAGACCTATATGTGGGCAAAATTTGAGATTGAAATTCCAATGTTCGGGTTTTTCTGTAAGTCCCTTGTGATAGGTGGAAAAATCAGTAAAATGTTCATAACTCTTGAAAGAAGCAGCATCATTCCAGATTCTCGTAGTTTTTTTTTCTTAGAACAATACCTTCTATATATGAACAAAATATAAATGAGAACGGCATGAATCAGTTGAGGATCTACCCTTGTAAGTAGTAATAATTGTTCTAGAAATTTTCATCTTTTATTTTTTCAAGATTTTTTTGTATGTCTATTATTTTATTAAAAAGAAGTAATTTTTTCAAAAAGCAATATAAAACGACAAAGAATAACAAAAATTGAATCGAACTTGCGATCAGTTTGTTTACGGCGTCGCAAATGTTAAGCTTCTATTATGATTTTGAATCAGACGTAAGATCTTTTCTTTGGTTAGTAAAGAATGATTCGTTATAATAAAGACGAATATTCCACACTAGCAGTATTACTAAACATAATGCACAAAAGAAACTTGTAACAGTAAAAAACTGTTTGCTCATTTGTTGTATAGATACAAGTAAAATAGTTTTTTGTTAATTCTTTTGAATTAAAATTCGAATTCAAAATAGTGAATAGATGAAACAGTTTCTCTTTCTGAAATGATACGAGAATCATAATGTATAGATGTCTTTACCATAGTGGAAGTACTGAGTTCAAGTTACATGTGTACTTGGTTGATTTTTTGCAAAATATTCAACAAAAGAATCTTGCTATCTATATACTGTAGAAAATTGGTCGGGTATCCTGCTGAAAATCGTCTTCATGTTCTTGTATTCGAAATGTGTACTTGGATTATTTCAAGTGTCACATGCTGGAAGTGTTTTCATAAATTAAATGACTTAGCATGCAAGAATATTTAAAAGTTAAGTGTTAAAATTACTCAAAACGTACTCGTACCCGATTTGCTGCGACACTCTTATCATATTTTACTTGATGTCAGGGAACTTGAAAGTGTAGGAAGGAAATAGAGAACTCCGTGCATTCTCTAGAGTAGTTATTATTAAAATGATTTTTTCGGTTCGAACAGTTTCGATTTCGAGTCTGCTTCTTTGTTTGTTTTTTGAAAGCACAGAACTCTAAATTGTTATCGATTATGAATAAATTTTATATGCAGTGACTGTATTTCTATTACTATCAACATGATGTCTACGAAATAATAGAAATAATTCTGATAACATTTACTAAAATATTTTAAATTCAAAATTAGGTATAGTTGACAGTAGTTCTGTCTCAGTATAACTAGAAATTTCGAATGATATTTTACCTTTGCATATTCATTTGATATTCGTTCATCTTCTCTCAATAGGTATTTTTATAGAAAATTCTTTTGAAGTGGAACTAAGATGACTAATCGATATTTAATTCTTTGCTTTAGACAAAACGTGTCAATTTTCATTTAAACGAATTGGCAAAAGTTCAATTATCTCTAATTCGTTACCACGATCTCTTGCTGTTGGAGATTTCAACAATGACCATCAGATGGATGTTGTCGTGGCTACTACCGGTTTAGACAAGATCATGATATTTCTTTTATATGATAATGGAACTGTAGCAAGAATCAAGTTGTATTTGACTGGCACTCAATCTCTTCCTTACTCGATCGTTGTCGATGATTTCAACCATGATAATTGTCTTGATATCGCCGTTGCTAATTATAATGCGCATAATATCGAAATATTTCTTGGGTATGGTAACGGTACGTTCGCTAATTCAAAAGTATTATCCACTGGCTCGTCTCGTCCATTATTTATCAACGTTGGAGATTTGAATAATGATAATCAATCAGATATAATAATCGCTAATTATGACACCGACTCTATTAGTATACTTCTTGGAAATGGTGATGGATCATTTAAAAATGAAAAAAAATATTTCACTGGTTATGATTCTAGCCCACGTTCATTAGCTGTTGGAGATTTCAATAAAGACAATCAGTTAGACATTGCTATTGCAAATTATGGTACCAATAACATAGGTATTCTACTTGGATATGGTAACGGAGGTTTTGCAAGCCAACAAATTTATACAACTAATCTGAACTCAAATCCAATTTCGATCGCAATAGGAGATTTTAATAATGACAATAATCTAGATATTGTTGTTGCCAATTATGGTACTGGTACTGTTGGTGTATTTCTTAATTATGATAATGGTACTTTTGCACCGCAAAACACATATTCAATTGGTATCAATCCTCTTTTACAATACGTTACAGTTGGCGATCTCAACAATGATAATGAATTGGACATTGTAATCGTTGATTCAAATAATGATCAAGTACATATTTTTCCTGGGTATGGCAATGGTACATTCGCTACAATATCTACATATGATGTCGTATCTGGATCTCGTCCATTTGCAGTCGCTATAGCTGACATTAACAATGACAACCAATCAGATATTGTTGTGATCAATTATGAAACTAATAAGTTGCTGATACTTGAAATGTGTTCCATGGAACCATCTGCAAGACAAAGAAACTATCTTTTGCAAGCTGCGGCACATTCGAGTACCGTTGCCATTGCTGATTTTAATAATAACACTCATCTCGATATAGTCGTTAATGGTTACGAAGGGAGTAGTGTACGTATACTATTCGATTATAACAATGGAACTTTTGCGAGAGAAATATCATACTCGAGTGGCAATAATTCGAATCCACAACATATTTGTACTGTTGATTTGAACAACGACAATCGAATAGATATTGTCACCGCCAATTTAGGCTCTGACAGTGTAGGCGTTCTTCTTGGATACGGCGATGGAAACTTCACTCCTGCGACAACATATTCTGCAGGTATTGGTTCGAGTCCAAGGTTCGTCGTTGTTAAAGATATTGATAATGATAGTCACTTAGATATTATTTCTGCTAATAGAGGCAGTAGTATAGGCGTTTTTTTTGGATATGGTAATGGAAGTTTTGCCTCTGTGATGACGTATTCAACCGGTATGGGTTCGTTTCCAGCATCAGTTGCTGTTGGTGATGTTAATAATGACAATCAGCTAGATATTGTTGTCTCTATCATAAATCCTGACGGTATAGTTGTTTTTCAGGCTCATAACAAAACAACTTTCAGTATGATAATGTTTTATTCAACTGGTTATGATTCCGCTCCTGTTTCAATTGCTCTAGCTGATTTCGATAATGATAATCAATTGGATATTGTCGTCGCTAACTCACGTGCCAATAACGTGCGCATTCTATTTGGACTTGGGAATGGAACATTCGATAGACAAAGAACTTATGAAACTGGTTCTGAGTCGTTACCATACTTCGTTGTTGTTACTGATTTTAACCACGACAATCAACTAGATATTGCTATCACATATTTGCGCAATGACAAAGTAGTTATATTTTCTGGACATGGTAATGGAGATTTCGAACTTATAAGAACGTATTCTGTTGGGACTGGTTCCCATCCATATGGTCTCGCCGTTGCTGATTTTAATAATGATAAGAAATTAGAAATAGTTGTTACACTTTGGGGTAATGGATATGTTGCTATACTAACTGAATATTATGCTGCAAAATTTGCAGAGCAAATCATGTACCCTATGGGTCTTGCTCCACAACCATATTCAGTAGCTGCTGGTGATTTCAATAGAGATAATCAATCAGATATCGTTGTCGCTAATTCAGGCACTGATACCATAGATGTACGTATTAATTTAGGCAATAATACGTTTGCAACATATATAATGTCCTCCACTTACACTGGTTTATATCCGCGATATGTCAATGTTGCTGATATTGATAATGACGACAATCTTGATATTGTCACTGTCTATTCACAAAGTGACAGTGTTAGTGTGAATTTGGGATACGGCAATGGGAGCTTTAAAGCTGCAACAATATATTCTACAGGAGCTGCTGGTTCACATCCGTGTTCAATCGTATTTGGTGATCTCAATAATGATAGTCGATTAGATTTGATCATTGCTAATGAAGGCACAGATAACATAGCAGTTCTTCTCGGATATAACTACACAACGTTTCATAAACAGAAAACATATAAAGCGGTAGGTAGTTTTGGACCGCGTCAAGTCGTCGTGGGCGATTTCAATAATGACAGCTATCCAGACGTTGCCGTTGTCTTTTACACAACTTATCAACTAGGTATTTTTCTCGGAGATGGTAATGGAAGTTTTAATGTTGTGTTAATTTATTCAACTACAATAGGCTCAACTCCGTATGCACTAACTGTCGGTGACATCAACAAGGACGGACGATTGGATGTGATCGTGGCTAACATGGGCACTAATAATGTTGGTGTCTTTCTCGGATATGGTAATGGAAGTTTTGCTAGTGTCATGACTTTTTCAACTGGAATTGGTTCTATGCCGTACTCAGTCGCCGTAGCTGATTTCAACGATGACGGCCGATTGGATATAGTGGTGATTAATATTGGTACTAAAACTATAGGCATTTTATATGGATATGGTAATGGAAGTTTTGCTGTGATGGTTACTTATCTAACTGGAGAGAATTATGTTCCAACGGCAGTCACAGTTGGTGATTTCAACAATGACAGTCAAGTAGATATAGCTGTTGTTAATACTGATGCCAACAATGTTGGTATTTTTCTTGGATATGGTAATGGGAGTTTTACAAAACAAGTGACCTACTCAACACGTTATGGAACTCGTCCATATTGGGTTGCATTAGGAGACTTCAACAACGACAATAAAATCGATATGGTTACTGCAAATCATTATGATAATAGTATAAGTATTTTTTTGGGACATGGAAATGGATCTTTTTCTGACGTCAAAACATATGGAACCGGTGATGGTGCCATGCCGATGTATGTTACTGTTGGTGATTTCAATAACGATCATAAATTAGATGTTGCTGTCGTCAGTTATGGAACTAACGGTATTGTTGTGAACTTTGGATTAGGAGATGGAACCTTCTTAGGAGGAGATCTATATTCAACGGGTACTGGATCTGAACCGAATACATTAGAAACTGGCGATTTCAACAAAGATGGGCGATTGGATATTATTGTTTCTAATCCTGGCTCAGATACTATAGGTTTGTTTCTTGGTAATGATAGCAAGCCTTTTGCTAATGTAAAGTTAGGTCGTACTGGTGTTGGTTCACAGCCACAATCGGTTGCACTTGGTGATTTCAACAACGATGGTATATCAGATATTGTCGTAGCTAATTATGGCAACAACAACGTAGGTATTTTTCTTGGACTTGGTCGTGCACTTTTTGATACTATGTTAACATATTCCACTGGAGTTGATTCTAGTCCGTACTTCGTTGCGGTCGAGGATTTAAATAATGATAATCGATCTGATATTGTTGTGGCCAATTTTAAAACTGATAATATTGCTATTCTTCTTGGTTATGGCAATGGTACATTCACCACTGCTGTAATACATACAACAGGATATCGTTCTCGTCCATCCGCAGTCGCCATAGCAGATTTTGATAAAGATAATATATTAGATATTGCTGTTGCAAATTCTGGCACAAGCACTGTACTTTTATTATACGGAAATGGGAACGGAACATTTAGAAACGAAGAATTGTATCCATTAGGATATGGCTATCTTCCTTATTCAATTGCTGTTACAGACTTGAATCACAATGGTTTTATGGACATTGTTATAGCGTGTTATGGCACAGATAACATAGAAATTCTACTAAAAATTTGCTAATATAGACATTACTATGAGATTGGTAACGTAATTTTCTGTAACTTTCTTTCACATACAATGTCTTACATTATTCAAAATTTCTTTTCTAATAATCAGCTAATATTTAAATGGTTGCTCGAGCACTAAACAGTAGAATGATCATTTAGACTTCTTTACAGTTTATCACATTCCCAAAATCACAAGTAACACTCGTCGCTTCGACTCGCTTAGCCCTCGACTGAACAAGATATCATATTCAATTTTTCACAGACTATATAGCAATAGAAGTTCACAAAAATTATACGAAAACGCAGAGTACATTTTGAAAATTCTACTAGAAATTTGTACACATTCTAGAACATTCCTCGATAATGCTGTTGACTATAGAGTTCTTTAGGAAAATAGAAGTTCTGTGGAACCCCTAGCCGAAAATAAAACATATTATATCTGATCTGTAATCGAAATCTGATATATAAGACAAGCTCTTATTCAAAGTAGTGAAAAGACTAGACAAGTAATTTGAATATATCAATGTATATTCAGATACTTGAATTAATACAAACAAAAACCATATTCCAAAAGAAACATTCTTTTATTTCATTCATGTTCATTACCGATGCAGCGAATATAAATTCTTTCAGTAATACTTTTATTCTGGCGAACTATTCAGTTATTTTGTCCAAACATAAAAACCGGTTCTCATCCTTGACTTGACATACTTTTCTCAACCTTTTGTATCTGATATTCCTTATTCAGACCCATTTGACTTCGACTATTGGCTTTTATTCAATGAATCCCAACACTTCGAAGCGGCACTTCTGGAGATAACGCAGTGCAGCAGCTAGTTGCTCGTCGGCGCCACTCCGGGGCGCCACTCGCGGCTAGCTGCTACCAGGTCTACTCCCATCTTTTCATAACACTATCCCTCTGTATTTTAAATTCATCTGGTCCAGAATTTACTATTTCAAAACTTCGTTAGTCTAAAGCGTTAGAATTATCGATAGGAATTTTCAAATAAAAGTTTTCTCATGAATTATTTCTCATGTCCGCAATTTGATTGTAGAACTGAGAAACCAGAATATTCTTTGAGGTTCTCATTAAGGAAATCTTAGTGCACTATTCTTCAAAATGCCTACCCGATACAAAGATCTTTAGTGAGATCAGTCTGTAGTATGCTTGCAATGTTAACGATTAACAGTTCATTAGCGCCCCTTTGGGGTACCAGCCATGGCTAAGTCCTCCTTTTACATAAGTGCACTTGAACGACAGTCTCTTATTGTCCATGTAATACAACAGCTACGATATCATTCACATATGCCTTTTCAAAACTATTTTCTTTGAATAACAGTAGCTAGACATTGCACATATCAGAATTCCCGAAAACATACCAGGATAAAAGTATCACTTTTCATAATAGTAAGTATAGCATATGACAAATTAATGCCAGGTCTCAATGTTAGACCCACGCCTATCCATGTATATATTTCCGCAGATGATAGATTTAAAAACACGAAAGAACCTTTCTTATAAGTATCAAACACGACCAAATTCAATAGCTTATTCACTCTTATCGCATACATTTAACTAATAAATACACTCTAAAAAAAAAAACGTTTTCTCAGAAACCGAAACCCCTTCAGAAACCGTTTCCGAAACCCTTGAACGTATCCTGGAAGGTTTCCGGACTCATGTTAAGTTTCTGAAAATACCTTCGGGGTTTTCAAGTATCCGGAAACCTATGATTTTTCGAAATATAGGTCCGGAAACCCTCAACCGTATTCTCAGAAACCCTGGTGCTCTTTTTGAAAACCGAAAGTTATCCCCGGAAACCTTCTCTGATTTAAAAACCTCCTCGAAAACCTTTGCGTTTCCGATATTTTTTTATCGAAAACCTTTTTGGGTTTCCGAGCATCGAAAACGGTGGAAGCGTTTTCGAAAAGTTGAGCATGATTTCCGAACATTTATTGGAAACCCTTCAGGGTTTTCGAATTTTCAGAGAACCCTTGCGTTTCCGAAAAAAGCTCCGGAAACCTATCCAGTATTCTCAAACATAGAAATAGCATTCGGATGTCTTCTTTTTGATTCTAATGTTACGATCGCTATTTTAGAAGTCTAGGAATTGCACGACATGCATGATATAAACCTTATTCAATTTATGTAGAATTGTTGTGTAAAAGCATTAGAACTCTGAGAATTCAAAAGAAAATACATTGTTCTTGAGAAAATTTCGACTTGTTATTACATCTTTTAGTACCTAAAAACTTGAATGGATTACGACAAATTTCACTGTGGGGATCGAAGAGCTGCATTAAATTGCCAGATTAAACAAAGAATTCCGTCTTTCTCCTTCTTCATTCATTTATGTTTCATCCAAGTACAGGCATTATCATCCTTATCAACAGATTGCAACAGAATATAGTACAAGTTTGAGCCGTTTGACGATCCTTTCAATTGATTTATACGGAAGATTCCTAGGAGCGGATTGATGGAAAACATGAAGAAATCTTCATTTGCAAGAGAATGTAACACAAATACGAGATGTCTCGGTGTGTTTGCAACATAATTTATTCTCCATATATCTCCACAAATGTAAATGATAAAATCTTAAATTTTTTCAAATTATGCGTCGTGACATTCTGTACGATAGTCAAAATAAAAGATCCTCTTGGTTTGGGCTAATAGATTTGGAGTAAGCCAAAAGGAAAGATGTCTCAGATGTGATAGTTTCTCATTTTCATACCGATTTAAGCACTTTAAAAAAAACATATTTACTATCTAAATCAAATCATATGTACAAAAACTCATTTCTGAATCCCATCATCTCAATAAAATGAGCATTTTCAGTTCGAAAATAGTCGGAAAGAATGAAAGGTCTGCGAAATGTAATTGTTGTTTAGCTAAAGGAAAAAACAAATTCTGGACACTGAGAAACTATAAATTCCCATACACCTTTCCTTCTAGCTTTCTTCAAATTTATTAGCACAAATTACAAGAATCTCTGCGTTCGCCTATTAGAAAGAATGCCATGACCTATCGTTTCAAAAACAAGTTGACGTTTTCATGAATTGTCTGTTTGAAGATATAAACAAAATAAAATATCTTGGAACCGTTCTGTGAAAAACGGTAGATATGTATTTCTTCACACTGCAAGATACAGTTTTTCCAACTGATCCGGTAAATAACCCGAAAAAAAAGCGAACACGAGAATTGCAGCTCACGGGTAACAAAACTGAAGACACCAACATTCTGCCTTCGACAGCAATACGGAAACCAGAAGTCAGACTGCATTAAAGACTTTGACTTCAATACACAAAAAGCTTTCACCACTATAGCAATCCACTTGAGTTGGTGACTTTGAGTTCGACAGGACATAAGATCTCATGACATTCGCTAACTTCATGGCAATGGCTTTGAGAGGCAGGAAAACTTGAAATCTTTAACTGACTTCATGACGATAGCTTTGAGAGATGTCAAGACTCTAACAAACAAGACTGACTTTACGACTCTTACTCAAAAAAACATACAGACTCGATGACTAATACTGACTTTGTGATTATGACTTTTAGATACAGAAAGAAAGCAGGACTAAGACTAACTTTTCACTCAGTATTTCGCACGGAGCCATAAAGACTATAGAAATAAGACTGGCAGAAGGACGCCTGTTTTACGAGACATGAAGACTCCAGGACACAGACTAAATAAATGACATTCTATTTAGGATACGTCCAACTTCCACCAATTTAGCTGACTTCATGGCCGTGAATTTGAACAACGAGAACACTGGAAAGATCTCATTGAGTTCATCTCTCCGTCTTTCAAAAGATTCAGCACTTTGATTGACATCATGCCCAACTCCTAGACAGATTTCAAAATTTTACGACTGTAGCGAACAATATGACTCTGGAAATAACATTCATCTACACTAGGACACTATCACCAGTTCCATGATATTCACTTCAACAGACATAAACACTCAAGAACTTTGACGAAATTCATGACTTTACATTAAGGACCTATTCCTCTATATTTATATTAAAGCTACACCTTCACAAACATCAAACTCAAATCGACATACAGGAGTCACATTACGAGGTTAGGATCATGGGACACATATACATTATGGACTTACACCAACACGATGCGATAGGGATTATAATAATGGGATACAATAAGGCATTAGATATAGAATAAGGAGCCAGATAAATGGGATATATGGATTCCATAAAACAAGCGGTCAGATATACATTAAGCATTTAGATCACGCGTTACAATGGCGGAATAGAATAAGGACTAAGAAAAAGAGGAAAGATATACATTAAGGGCATAGATCATGGATTACAATAAAGGGTTAGATTGAAAGAATAGAATCAGCGGTTAGATTTAGGAATACAATAAGGGATAGAATAAGGGGATAGATTAAGGGGATATATAAATTAAGGGGTTAGAATAAGGTGTAGATTAAAAGGTTAGGTTAAATGGATAGATTAAGGTCATAGAATAAGCAGATAGAATAAAGGTTAGATTAAGCGATAGAATAAGGGGTTAGATTAAAGGGATAGAATCAGGGGATAGATTAAGGGAACAGAATAAGGGGATATATATAGATTAAGGGGTTAGAATAAGGAATCAGATTAAGGGATTATCTATAGACTAAGTAGTTAGAATAAGCGGTTAGAATAGGGGATAGAAGAAGGGGATATATAGGTTAAGGAGTTAGAATAAGGGGTTAGATTAAGGGGATAGATTAAGGGGTTATATAGAATAAGGGGATAGATTAAGGGGATATATATAGAATAAGGAGATAGGTTAAGCGGATATATATAGAATAAGGGGATAGATTAAGGAGTTAGAATAAGGGGTTAGATTAAGGGGATAGAATAAGGAGACAGATTAAGGGGATAGATTAAAGGGATAGAATAAGGGGTTAGATGAAAGGGGCAGAATAAGGGGATAGATTAAGAGGATATATATAGAATAAGGGGATAGGTTAAGGGGATGTATATAGAATAAGGGGATAGATTAAGGGGTTAGATTAAGGGGATAGAATAAGGAGACAGATTAAGGGGATAGATTAAAGGGATAGAATAAGGGGTTAGATTAAGGGAATAGATAGAGAAGGAAGTGTTAGAATAAGGTGACAGATATAGGTCAGTGAATCGTTTTGTAGGTAGCTGTCGAAAACCAATATAAGATTTTCGAGGTCTCGGAAACCCGAACTGGGTTTCTGGGGCTCTGAGGTTTTTTGATTGCTTTGGAACGTTTTCAGGAGCTCGGAAACCCTTTCCCGGAAACCTATAAAGGGTTTCATATAGGAACAAACCCGGTAACCCTCTATAAGTTTCCGAGAGTACTTTTTTTTTAGAGTGTAGTCAAAAACCATTCCATAGTAACTACAAATGACTCTCTTAATTGATAAATATTTTCATAAGACGAAAACAAACATACAATTTCCAATTATTCTCTTCTTTTTCATACATTTATGCAAAACCGAAAAAGACATATATTGTTTTAGCTGATCATCTACTTCAGCAAATGCACATTCTAAATCCACAAAAAAATATACGAACCGAAAAACTAATTCTTTTCCTTTCAAGTTCGTTTTCGACGAAGTGAATTTAACTGTTTTAATGATGTTTTCCATCCATACATTGTCACTATATTCTATTCTTCGAGAAAAACTGGTCTTAGAATGCATAGAAAAATATTTCTCCTTTTTTATCACTTTGAGTCCGTTTTGAAACTCATCAGATCTAACCCCTTCACATTCTCTTGTTTAATCTTTTTAATTTAACGCCCTTCAAAATGCAACTGTCGAGTGCACCAACTAGTCGCTCGTCGGCGCCCCTCTGGGGCGCCACTCGCGACTAGCTGCTGCAACCGCTGATCTTCTTTTCGCATAAGATAGTTCACTTAAAACCTGTTAAATGCCAGATTGCTCTTACTTAGAATATTAGATTTTATAACACCATCGCTCCACATGAGCAGCTCCGGACCAACAGTTTCCTGTTATTTATTCCTAATTTCTCTAACCCAATGGTTTAGCCAATACGGTAAAATTTTATTAGGGCTTCTGGTTTGGAGAATCTTAGTTGATTATTCTTGATAAATGCAGGTTTCACGTAGATCTTTTGCTAAACAACATTAGAATACGTTCGCAATTTTAGCGACCACTAGTTCGTCAACACTTCTCTCAGGCCTTGCTCATAGTCCCTTGTTGCATTCTTGGAATACATTAAAACAATCAATGGTTATTCAGCATTTATCCTACAGACCGTAACTTCATTTACAGGATTCTTTTAATGCTACTTCTCTCGACTTAAGCAGAGTGCACTCAAAAAAGGCCACTTAACTCACAAATCCCTATGAATAATCATGAATCCCACAATGTTGCACACATTAGACTGAGTGCCAATGGTTTGTAAACACTGTTTCATCACACTACGACTTACTGAAACATTCAACCCATTAGATCACACTCTGATTCATGTCTACAACGATACTATGAAGAGGCTACCGAAACTAAACAGCAATTACAAACTCCAAATACGCAGAAGGATTGTCCATATTTCGGGTTTCCATTTTTTCAAATGCCTTTTGCTTTAAAAAAATTGACTTTATCCTTAGACAATAATTCAGATAAAAAAGGATGATTTGTCTCATACAAAAACCTACTTGAGTTTTTGAACAGCTGACTTGAGATTCGGGTTCTCCGACCTGGATTTGCTTTCGTCAACCTTTATAAAATATCGTTATTTTCTCAAAAAACCCTTTTCTTGACCCTAAAACTCAATTCAAAATTTTAAGAAACTGACTTCAGATTCGGATTGCCTGACCATGATTTACTTTCGTCAACCTTTATGAAATGTCGTTATTTTCTCAAAAAACCCTTTCCTTCACCCTAAAAACCCTATTCAAAATTTTAAGAAACTGACTTCAGATTCGGATTCCCCGACCATGATTTACTTTCGTCAACCTTTATAAGATATCGTTATTTTCTCAAAAAACCCTTTCCTTCACCCAAAAAATTCAATTCAAAATTTTGAAAAACTAACTTCAGATTCGGATTCCCCGACCCCGATTTACTTTCGTCAACGTTTAGAGGAAAGAATCTTATCTGATTGGTCGAAAGCCTCAAAGCGCTAACTTCTTTAAACGGATGTCTTTTTTGACCCCGATGTTCTTTTAACCCTGATGTTCTTTTGACCTGATGACAAGCAAGCAAGCAAACTATTTTTTTTATATGACCCTCCCTTCAGTCGAGGGAATATGATTGGTGGATAGCCCATCCTCGAAAACCCCTGATTGGTCGAATCCACCAAACCTAAAAATATGATTGGTGGATAGCCCACCCTCGAAAACCCCTGGTTTGCTGATGGGTCATAGTGAAAGTATGA
>CAJNOP010003092.1:0-14364 GCA_905250075.1 Rotaria sp. Silwood1
GGATAGCGATTGAGTCAGGATGAGAATTTAAGCCTGTTGAGAGCACCATTTGATTTCCAAAACTGCCATTCCCATATCCAAGAATGACACCTATGTTATTAGTACCATAATTGACAACGGCGATATCCAATAGGCTATCGTTATTGAAATCAAAAATGGCAAAGCTTCGTAAATGAGAACCATCGGTAGGCGCAAATGTGATTTTATCTTTCAAAGTTCCTCTGTCATATCGAAGTAGTACACCTACAGTGTCGTCATTAAAATTAGCGACGACAATATCCGGTCGAGTGTCATTGTTGAAGTCACCAACAGCAACAGCTTGTGGGCCAAAGCCAGTTGAATATGTCGTTTGATTTGCAAAAGAGCCATTGCCATATCCAAGAAGGATGCTTACAGTATTGCCACCAAAATTAGCAACGACGATATCCAGTTGGGTGTCGTTGTTAAAATCACCAACAGCTACAGAGGCTGGCAGAGAGCCAGTTGAAAATGTCGTTTGATTTGCAAAAGAGCCATTTCCATATCCAAGAAGGACACTTACAGTGTTGTCATTCTGATTAACAACGACGATATCCAGTTGGTTGTCATTATTAAAATCACCAACAGCTACAGCTATTGGGCTAGAGCCAGCTGAATATTTCGTTTGATTCGCGAAAGAGCCATTACCATATCCGATAAGTACACTTATAGTGTTGTCATCAAAATTAGTGACGGCGCTATCCAGTTGGGTGTCATTATTAAAATCACCAACAGCTACAGCTATTGGGCTAGAGCCAGTTGAATATGCCGTTTCATCGGCAAAAGAGCCATTTCCATATCCGAGAAGTACACTTACAGTGTCGTCATCAAGATTGGTGATGACGATATCCACTTGGGTGTCGTTGTTAAAATCACCAACAGCTACAGTTAGTGGCTCAGAGCCAGTTGAATATGTCGTTTGATTTGCAAAAGAGCCATTGCCATATCCGAGAAGGATGCTTACAGTATTGTCATGCTGATTAGCAACGACGATATCCAGATTGATGTCGTTGTTAAAATCACCAACAGCTACAGAGAATGGCCAAGAATCAGTTGAATATGTCGTCTGATTAGCAAAAGAACCATTTCCATATCCGAGAAGTACACCTACTGTGTTACTATCCCTATTAGCAACTACAATATCTAGTCGGGTGTCGTGGTTAAAATCATCAATAGCTACAGAGTACGGTGCAAGGCCAGTTCTATATGTCATTTGAATAGGAAAAAATTCATCATAACCAAGCATGATACCTGTAGTGCTCGTATCATTGTTGATGAAGACAATGTCTGAGCGATTGTCGCTGTTTAGATCACCTATAGCAATGGAGATTGATGAAGAAGATCCAGTTGAATACAGTTTTGGGCTTACAAAAGTACCGTTGCCATGCCCGACAAGTAGAGCTATATTGGCAGTGCCATTATTGGTGACGACTAAATCCATTCGATTGTCGTTGTTGAAGTCACCAATGCCAATAGAATATGGAGAAGCCGTGCCGAGCGAATATATCGTTTGTCTTATAAAAGTTCCGTTGTCATTCCCAAGAAGTATACCCACACTGTAATTTCCATGATTGGTGACGGCAATATCTAGTATGGTGTCTTCATTTAAATGACCGACGGCAAGGGAGTATGGATGGGAATTAGGACCAGTTGAGAATGTGCTTTGCCTTGCGAAAGTGCTGTTACTAGCCCCAAGCATGATACCAACATTATTGGTACCATAATTGGCGATAGCAAGATCCATCTGTTTGTCATTGTTGAAATCGCCACTAACAACCGCTAACGGGAAAGAATCGTAGCCTGTAGAGTAAGTGCTTGAATTGGAAAAGCTACCGTTTCCATATCCATAAAACACACTTACAGTATGTGTGCCGTAGTTAGCGGTGACAATATCGAATGCTGCGTCATCGTTGAGATCTGCTACATGAATCCAAACTGGACGAGATGATTCAGTTGATAGAACTGTTTTGTTTGCAAAAGACCCATTTTGGAATCTAAGAAGTACACCGATGCTATTTGTGCCGAAATTTGCGACAGCGACATCCAGTCGATGATCATTGTCAAAATCACCAACAGCAATCATGTACGGAGCAGAGCCATAACCAGTTGAAAACAGGACTGGGCTTGCCACAGTGCCATTGCCATGTCCAAAATATATGGCTATATTGTCAGCGGCATAATTGGCAACAACAATATCTAGCAAGGTATCGTTGTTGAAGTCTCCCATGGCAACAGCTCGTGGATCGTACTTATAGTTAACTGGATTTTGGGCCGTTGCTTTAAAATTAAGCACACATTTTGGAACTAAGTAACGCAAGAACAAAGAAATAAAGACTGATCAGTTACTATGATTTAGCTATTCCTAATGGATCGTATCAGACTTCGATAATCCTGATGATTTGCTATTTAGAATAGTCAGATTAATACAAACAAATCTGAATGAGAATCAGCACTTTTCAATAGAACATCGTTGAGTCTCGCGAAACTCCTAGTGACTGAGGAAGAACAGAGACAGTAGCTAACATAATGAGAAAACGAATTATGAACTGCCGCTGACTAAGAGTTCAAAACCACATTCGTTTCTCTTTTACTGATTCTTGAAGGACATGCCATTAGCTACAATTAGAATATAATGATGATATTTTCGGACCGTTTCGAAATTAAATGAATGTCAGTATGTCCGTGTTGCAAAACTCTTGCCATCGTGTCATGAATATCACGCATTGTTGACTAACAACAGCAATTAGAATATAACAAGTTTTTTTTACGAGTGTTCGAGATTACGCAATGAATATAACACTGACAGTTTATTAACAGTTATCATCTGATGAATTGAGTGATGATTGATTTCTAATGTTGAACATCGTGATCATACTCCAATGTTATAATACGACCTGCATAGCTATATGATGGTTTCGGGTAATTGATAAGTGCTTTTTATTTGGTTAGAGGGCTGAAACGGCGAATTAATATTACGGACAGGTTATCTTATTGGGTAATGGAACATGTGTCAGTTTAATTTTTTGCTCCAAAGAAACTTATTTTACGAAAATAACACTGCGTTTCAAGCTTGATCAAATAACTTTGGAGTTGAGAAATGTGAATCCATTCATAGTTTCTCAAAGTTTGTAGTATCGTTATTTTCGAGATATACTCGTTCCAGAGAAAAAAGCTTAAGATTACATATTTCGAAAAGCTACGAACAAAGGAGGAAGACGCATAAAAAGACAGATCATCTACTTGAAAAACGACTCAATAGCTTCTGAGGCAGATTACAATCCTATATTTTTACTGCAGTCAGATGGCTGTACACTAACAGTAACTTTGTGACAACATTTGTTCATCTGTCTATAAATAGTCTTATTTGAAAGATGAGTAAATTATCTACAAATTCTCAGCAGAAAAGCTGAATTTATGGAGAGATAATAGTGTTTTCATCGATATTTCGGGTATGTCAGGAAGGTTTTGGATTCTTAATTGCTTTGAAGACAGCTTTACGATGGACTGTCCTCTTCAAAGTTTGATGCAGTTTTTGACGGACTACACGCTGGTAAAGTTTTCTTGTGGATATCATAATTATACAGATGAGAAACTTCCACTAATCAGTCTAGATCGACTCTAGACAATCATATAATCGGCTTCTGTTTTGTTAATATGAATACCATAGGTTCTTCTGCAATGACAGCACATATGGTTGCAGTTTTAGGCACGATCAAACCTTGAGAGGCTTTAGCTAATAAAATAACTAGAAGAAAACTACACCAACGGTGAGTCCGTCAAAAACTGCATCAAACCCTATAGAAACACTATTAGTTCATTGTAAACTCAGCTTATAGTTATCTTATTTTTGGATATAGCCGTTTGGGTGCAATGACAATATGATATATTAATCTGAATTAGGAACCATTGATTGGCTTTCTAAACAGATTAAATGCAGTGTCCAATGATTTACTGTCTCATTCTGCATCGAAATAACGGATGAGGCAGAGTAGATGGCTAAACTTTGCATTTTAATTGTTACTCACTTAATACGTTGTATTAAAAAAGATAAAATATATCACAAGATGTAACGTGAAAAACTCTACGATTTATATGGATCAGCTTTTTTAACCGTTGTACTGTTTTCTTTCAAAATGCACAGAATTTCGAGAGACTTAATTTCGACCATGCGAAAACGAGATTTTCTTTGTACAAGATGAATTCGTTTTTTCTTATTTCATCTTTTTATCACCTGATAGTTTTTAGTTGAAAAAACAAAATATACTAGTAGATGCACCGGGAAACGCTACACAATTTACACAGTAAAGCTTATTGTATTTGTTTTCGAAGGCAACAAAATTTTGTGCGATAATTTTTCTCACGGTTGAAATTCGATCGCTCAAAATCTTGTTCATTTTCAACACAAATATAACCTGGTATTAAGTAATTGAAAATTGAAATACAAAGTGTAGCCATTTAATCTGCCTCAGCCGTTATAGACTTGTTTTGAAAATTCTGATGTGGGCAAATTCGTTTTCTTATGTGCTCTTTCTCTGGATTTCATGCTTTTGTAACATTTTGGATCAAAGTTCATAAAATAGGCTTTGTTTGAGACAAAAATCAAACTGACCAATACGCTCTCACTGGCAAGTAGCACTTGCCACATACTGGTAACCGTAGTAATGCGAATGTCATACTCGTAAATATCTGTTGTTTGAGCTCAAAGTTTTCTCGTCAGTAAAACTCATAGAATGGAAAAAAATCCAAAAGAATTCGTACTATTAGCTATATCTCAATAAAGGAAGATTTTCACGGGCTAACTTCTTACAAACTCATCTTACACCTCGCTGCTTATCGTATAAAAAAAGACGATAAAAAAGATTTTTCAGTCAGACGCACTTTATCATAGGTGGAAAAGGCAGAATATAGGTATAGGTGTGTGAGTTTATAGAAGAGAAACATTCACCTGAATGGGAGTATATCGATGCTAATGTGAATGGATTTTCGGAATCTTGCGCTTCCTATTCATCATCATAATCCAATATAGTTTTCGTCTCAAGTACTTGAGGTATACTTTCCATAGAGATTAAATACAATGTGTTCTTTGTCAGACCTGATTGAAGCTAGTGCATTACAGAACAATTTGTGTGATGTTAGGTTTAATAATTATAACACATTTTTATTATTGTGATATGTGAACTATGTTAAAATAGAAATGTGCTTACTATTTGTCCACTTTGTGAATATCATCAACTACTGATCAGTTATTAGTCAGATAAAAGTATTATTTTATGACGTATATACAAAGTTTTACAGCTTGAAAGAGCTGTAACAGAAATAAATCACTAGAAAATATGTGAGAACATGCATGAATCAAAAAGAAAGATTGAAAAAGAAAACGAATGTACCTGAGCATGCTAGAAAAGAAGATAAAGGGTGGCCCAGAAATTCTGAAGTAAATTTAAAATGCATCGTTCTCGCATTTGACAAAAGCAAACTGTTTGAAACTTTGGCAGATTATTGTGCATGCTTGGTACTAAATAACTACAAAGTTTCAGATATATAACTTGTATTATGGATGAGAACCAGTAATAACACTATCATGTACTATTTTTTCAATTTTCCTATCTTTCGGATTTGCAACATTTTTTTTATTTTGCCTATATCTCGACATTGGTAGATGATGAAATCTTGAACTTTTTTTTGAAAGATGCGCCATGAAAAGCTCTACAAAAATTGTAAAACTTAATTCCTATTGGCTTGTGTTAATGGTTTCTATCATAGTCAAAATGAAAAACCTACATGATAGTAGTACTTCTCACTAGGGATGCACCGGTCACTTTTCTGTATTTCGGTGTCTCTCCTATACGGTACATCTCAGTAACTCGAGTACTTAATTTTCTTAGAAGAAGTGATCCCTCGTCCTAATTAATTTTGGGGAATATTGATCAGAACTTTGGCGTTAAACAGAGAATCGAGCTGATAAGGTTGTAAAAGGCCATAATGGAGACTGGCATATTAGTACTACTGGAAGCATTCAGTCTTCTGTTGTCTGAGTAATAGCGGAAACCGGTTATCATCGCAAATTTTCGTAGTTCTATATGGACAGTATTGATATTGACTAGAAATACAACGGTGTAGGTCATTTCACTGGTGAAAACCGATAACTATACCCATGGTTGCTGCTACAGTTGCAATCATTGTACCTAGGTTTTTCGATGCAATTGCGCTAATCGTACTAATGGTTACTGGTACATCTAAGATCACTTTATATACGGTTACGGATCTAACTATCATCACGGATACTAGAGTTATCAGTCTAACTACAACAGCCATAGCTATGCTTACCAATCTAATTACTATCATCTAAGATATGGTTACTCGCCAAACTACGATTAATGTAAGTAAATCTATTGGTGCAGCTACGATAAATGCATCTACGGTTACCACTTCAATTATGATTGCCGCATTGATAGTTATCAACAAGATTATATAACCATGCGTATGGTCACCGGTATAACTACGATAAGCATACCTACGGATACCGATCCAAGTACAATAACTGTTTTTACCGTTAGTTGTCAAGCTAGGAGTATCATAGGTACGACTGATAGTCCAATTGCGATAACCGCACTTACAGCTACCGGTCTAACTACGATCCTCCTAGGCACAGTTATTAGGTCAAAATGAATGCCACGAAAAACAACACTTTTAAGAGAGTACGGCTTTTATAAAGATTAGCAAAGTAAACAGGCGCTGGAGAGTCTGAACTCAAAGTCAGTCTTTGAATATTTCAAACTGAAGTTTTTAGATTAAGTGAGTGTTTATTATGAAAGTAACTATTTCCTTGATAGGTTGATGAAGGGAAATGCAACTTGACGCATTCGACTCTAATACTTAAAAAACTATAGCATTCATCAAGGAACCATTTTATTGATAATTAGAACGTAGAACCTTGATAAATTGATATCAGATTCAAGCTTCTGGAAATCCATTCACTTTCATTACTCTTTATTAAATATCAGCATCTGCTTAAAAAGCCTTTCCTTAGTGTCCGACGTCAAATTAACCATTTCTAAAATTTGAATTCAGATCCAGATTTTCTGATCATAGTCATCTTTCTTCAACTTTCATAGGAATTTGCCAGTGTGTTAGAAAATACTATATTTCACGAAAGCCCTCTAGAACTGATAATTGTACCTATGGTTATCATAATTGACTCTGAAATCGTAGGTACGGTTTTCTTAGTTGTAGCAATAACCGTACCAATGGTTCACATAGTGAACCCGTAACCATACCTAAGGTTATCGTCATCGTTGTCTCACTAACATTCATAGCGATAGTCGAAGCTATACTCCTTACTAGACGGTACTATAACACATAAAGCGTTTCCTTCATACTTGATGACTGTGATTCAATTAAGAAAAGGGTCAGCGGAACCATGAAAACTTATGCCAATCTCTGATGTAACAGCACCAATGATTGATGCAAGCATGTAGGTGCCTGAAAAATGATCAAAATCGACCATATCAGTGAGCTCCTAATATTCTTACCTGTCATGCTCGCCTTAAACTCTAGGATTGAAACCGTATTCTTGATTTGAGAGTGTAGTCGCATTCGAGACACTTATGCAGGAATATAATTATCAGGCTAACGAGGTAGTCGGTATAAAAATGAAGACCTACAGTGGTGACTGCTAGACGAATATTGTCTGTTATGTTGAGCCTGAACTAGTCAATAAAATTCTTTGAATCTGCCATACTCATAGGTTTCCACTCTCTAATTTCCATTATTAGCATTCATGTTGACAGTCAAAACTGTAACGTCGATTGGAGGAATTATATGATTGCCAATCTTCCTTTTCGCCAACTGGCTGAAATTCGCTAATTGGCGAATATACTAACGAAAAATGGTCTAGTTGTAGCTGACTTGATGTGGATATGGGTGCGGGTGCAAATCTGAGGGTTGTATATGCGCTTAACCTATACTCATACCCACGATCCATACACATCCTATAATACTTAAATATTCTATCATCAATTTAGCTGGACCATAATTCTACGGATTAAATTTGGCGAAATACACACTAGCGACTCGCGAATTGATCAATACATGATGACGAGAAAAGTTTATTGGCGAATTTCACACTGGGAATTCGCCAAATTGGCAAATTTCTCCATGACAGTCGCCCATTGGTAAACATACTAAGGTAAAAATAAATATTTTTTGATAAATTTCATACCAGAGATTCATCTATTGGCGAATGTCGTAGGGAAATTCGCCACTAGTGAGTGCGCTGTTGGCGAAATTCCGAATAGGTGAACTTACAGAGAGACAACTGGGTGTACGACAAGACCGATAATAAAAAATCTTTTCCAAGATGTGCATGACTGCAAAGCTAATAATAGAATCGATAGGGTGACCAATGTCTACGGTGATGGTGAGTAAATGGACACTGCTGGTTACCCTGAGGCTTCATAAATCTGAAAATGCTAGAAACCATCTATCACCGTGGGTCTCCGCTCTAGTAACGGGCATTCTAGGACTACATGGTAACCCTTAAAAGTATATGATTTACAGCGATGCATTATCGTATATGAAAGCTTTTTTCCTAAATCAGTATGATAGCGATGCCAGTTTTATGACAGATATTGTCACAGGAACCTACGGTGATGATGGTTGCAAGGGCATTACTGATTACTTTGAGCATCAATAAGCTTGTCAAATGCTTCAAAGCGGTCATCGCTCTAGGTTCCTGCTCTCTGACCAGCATTTCAAAATTTCATCATGATGTACAAAACTATATATTTGAGTACGCGGCGATACATCATGTGAAAACTTTTTCCAGAGACTGTCTACGACGTTAGTTAGACGACTGACAGATTCACGAAATCATACGATGGTGATAACTAGTTTACCATTACTGGTTCCTCTGGTCTTCAGTGAGTCTGTGAAATATTAGAAGCTATCTGCTACTGAAGGTCTCCGCTCTCCGAACCAACATGATTAGGATTAATGGTAGTGCGTAAAAACACGTAATTTAGATCTGCTCACTATAGCAGATGAAAATTTTCTTCATCGATGAATGTGATAATCATGCCGGTTATGGCACCGATAGAGTCAAGAAAACTTCCGGTGGCGGGCATTAAAAGCGTACTGCTGGTTATCCTAAGCTTGATGAGTCAATAGAATGTTATAAACCGGCGATCACCGTACATTCCTGATATTTTAACAGCTATTGTTGACCTTAAAAGTGTTTGTTGACGCGGCATACCTAAGTTTTTTGTATAAGCATCTTTCATACTCAGATAGCCTTGCGCTAACGAGTATCAGCTATATAAACATCCTAATGTTATCTGGCGTACGCCTACGGTCCGCATCGTATTGAAGGAGCGATCAGCATACAAAAAAAATTTATTAAATTTTGTGAAGTATGCCGATAAATTACAGAAAGTAGACGAATATCAAATATATGTGCTCTTCTCGATTAAGAGATGGTCAGTTTCACTTTTAATTGGACTCAGTTTCAAGTGAGTAGCTTTATTTGTAGTATATTATGAGCGGTGCTTACGGTGCTCGTATACCGGTGGAACGGTGAACGGTGCACCGCTACGCCGGTGACCGGTCCACCGCTATCACCGGTTGGTACGGTGCACCGGTGGACCGGTGAAACCGGTGAACGGTGAACCGGCGGACCGATGAGACCGGTGAACGGTGAACCGTAGGCCGATCACACCGGTGACCACCGTCACCGTTGCATCCCTACTTCTCACCATGCTGTGCGTAATAAATAAATGTTTGGATGACCTTTTTATTTTGCTTGTATCTCAGCTTGAGAAAACGAAAACACATTGATTTTTTTCTCAAAAGATGCGCTGTCGAAAGCTCTACCAAAGTTGTAGAAACAAGGTCCTATTGAAAGACAAAAAAAGTCTTTCAAACATTTATTTATTACGCACAGCATGTTGAGAAGTACTACTATCATGTAGGTTTTTTTATATTGAGTATAGTGGAAACCATTAAAACAAGTTAATAGGAATTAGTTATTACAATTTTTGTAGAGCTTTTCATGGCGCATCTTTTAAAAAAAATTCAAGATTTCATCATCTACTTATGCTCAGATATAGGCAAAATAAAAAAATGTTGCAAACATTTTGGCACACCCGGAAGATGATCAGGAAAATTGGAAAAATAGCACATGATAATGTTATTACTGGTTCTCATCCATAGTACAAGTTATATACCTGAAACTTTGTAGTTATTTAGTACTAAGCATGCATAATAATCTGCCAAAGTTTCAAACAGTTTGCTTTTGTCAAAAGCGAGAACGATGCGTTTTAAATTTACTTCAGAATTTCTGGGACACCCTTTATATACGTATTCAAACATGATATCAGAACGAAAAAAGATAGTGATGGAATATGCATACTACTTATAGTCCTTTACCGGTAGCATTAAGTGAAAAAATATAGAGATATGTGCCGTTGAGAAGAAATATTTACTTTCGTAATGTTCTATGAGAATTGAGTTGTATTTTCTCTTATTCTTTCGTATTTCTATTATATTCAAGAATATATCGATGCGATAGAGAAAAAGAAATCAAGGATAAGCTGCTGTTTTCATTTAGTGACGTGAAAGAGTACCACCAAAAACAATAGAAGAAGTGATTCTAGAAAATTGAATAAGATAAAGTTGATCTTTCGGTAATAAGTAACAATGCGTAACAACAATTTGTAGCAACCAGCTCGTGAAATTGTTGTTTTATTGACATATGAAAAAACTAAGAGAAAACGCGATAATCTTCGTCTCAGAGAAACTTACTATCTGCGTTCCTCTAGAACAAAGCGGCAATGTGATGATGCTTTCTGGAATCGTTTTCTAATCTATAATTCCTTCCAATAAGTGAAATAGGAGGGCTCGAGTTAGAGACAAAGTATCAAATCTACTGATGATAATCACCTTAGTTGATTAGCGTTCGTCAAAGGATATTTGAAATGGAAAAGGGAAGCAGTCGTAGTGCTTATAATTCTGTTCTCGCCACATAGTTTGAGTTTTTTTAACCCAGAGTCACAATACAGATGAAACAGAACCGAATAAACTGTGGATTTTTATCATATGGAATACGAAGAATACAAAGCAATAAGTACGTACCTGGTGATTTTGGTGAAGTAAAGCAAACTACCAGTATACCTATGATCGTAAGTATACTTGTAATCATAGGCAATACAAAGGTAGGTTTGGGTATGAAATCCAACATTAACCAGTAAAAAAGCTTCCTACGAAAGAGCAACAACGATAATATTTTGCATTAAAAGAAAAAGTCATACATATTCTGTTGAAACGTATAAATTTTTATTCGATTGATACTTTTATGCTGAACGTCTCTTGCATTTTGTGCATTTGC
This sequence comes from Rotaria sp. Silwood1, assembly GCA_905250075.1. Classification (NCBI taxonomy): domain Eukaryota; kingdom Metazoa; phylum Rotifera; class Eurotatoria; order Philodinida; family Philodinidae; genus Rotaria; species Rotaria sp. Silwood1. The sequence continues at coordinate 11,402 of CAJNOP010003092.1, forward strand.
TATCGTCTTTGGCTTGTTGATTGCACTGACAAACCCACTTTTCTTTGGATATAAGGACTTAGTTGATTCAGCGCTGTTGTTCATGCTAACCATTTCAATCTAAGAAGAGATAGTAGGTAAGGAAGAACACATACATAGCATGCACATTTAAATAAATCTCTAACAATGGAGAGTTTCTACAACAAACTGTTTCTGCAGTATTTCTGCTGAATCCGTTCAGTCCACATACGTATAAGGATACAACTTTTCTATGCCATTTCAACAATTTCTCAACTGTTATATAAATGTGTTTGATATGTTGAGAAGTCTGCACAACATATCTAACGATCAAGTTATACCTGATCAAAACACTATGTACACACTGCAGTATATTAAAACGCTTGTCAAAGCTACCGGTTATTTACTTTTTGCTGATTTTTATCAAAACTAATACACATTATTTTTTCTGTCTTCAGTTCTGTTGTATAAATACTTTCAGATGGAAGACTTTCAACATGTTTTCTAACAATATTTTTTAAAATAGTCTCTTGCAGAATTTCAGATTCGTCGAACTTTGATCAAGACATCACAATCACCATTTTTAGAATTGTTACTTGGAGAAGTAAAACTTTCCTAGAATTTCTATATATAAAAGGCATATCGAAGTTATTTCGTCCTCTTTTCGACATCTGCAAAAAAGTTATCAAAGTAAGATTAGTTTTGAAAGAAACGTATATTAAAGTATTTCAACGTAGAAAGTTTTTCTTCGTAGGGAAATGTGAGATTTTATTTGGGCTTATTACAGAAGACTACGAATATTGTCTATGCAGGCTATGTCCGATTTTGTCTATGTTTGAACATATTCGGCGAAATATGTTTGTTCGAAATCAGAATATTACGAACTGATAACTTTTTGACGAAACTATACCTCAAAGAGTTGAGGTGAAATAGTGAATGGCAATTTCTGGTTCTTAACCTCTTTTCTTCAATTGCAATTATGTTGGATACTCTGTTCAATAGCATTAAGGCAACAATAAAACCAAATGATCGAGTTTATCATTTCAATAATGTCTATAAATAGACATCAATGACAACGGTTGGCGAGAAACGTGTAGGTCATATCAATTGGTACATAGAGAGAAAAGAGATGATCACCTTCACACGTATGAAAAAATTTTCTTCGGGTAGCCGCCATTTTTGAATTGGCATCCGAAAAACTTTGTCAAGTTTTAGCAAGAAACAACTCGATTCCTTACTGTTATCGGTACTACGAGTAAGATTTAAAATATACCGATAGTGTCTCTGGCTGCAATGGGCGAACATTGCATACGTTATGACGTCTGAAAAAAAACCTCATGAATTAGGTTTTTCTAGATCGGCAAATTAGTCTTCTCTCCTCTGTATATATCTTTTCGAATAATATCGAAATATTGCTTTAGCTATATTTTCGGGAGGCCTTGCTTAACAATATATCAGTTAGTTTCTTTTTGTTTGGCTGAATCTTCGGAAAACCTTATGCTTTTATTAAATCGACGACAACAGCTCATTCTCAGCAATGAAAACGCAATTTTTTTGCTGTTTAAGAATCCTGCTGTTATGTATGAATCTATTCTATGAGGTTCTATAAAGTTTTCGAATAGCGTCCATATTATTCGGTCATTTAAATCAACTATCATATAACGCTCGTAAAGGTTACTGATTCAAAACTTTTGCTGCCGTGCTTTATGATGGAAAGAATTAATCGTTACACTTAACTGTTGGAAAAATCCTTGTTCAGTTTTTTACTGTCATTTTTGTGAAATGAAAGTATAGAAGTTTCTCTCTTTCTGTCTCCAATTTTTTTTGCATTTACGGTGGAGATTAGACTTTTGCCTTCAGATAAGTTCTGTTCGATTTAGTTTTATTATCATAAATAGAAAAAAGCTCTAGATGTTATTAAATACTATATCAGAATTATTCCTGACGAGAAAGTCAATTCTCGCATCAACAGTAGATCTCGAATTAGGATCATAGAAAAACATTCTGAAGTATTCTGTTGTTTGTCTTATTGTATAAGATCAAGTACTTGATTTCACTAATTTATTTGGAAAAACGGTGTGTACTGCTGATATTTTCTGTGCCGACGTAGAATGTCGATTGAAAAAGAAACTTAAATATTTTTTTAACAATTGAAGTGATTTTTTTTGAGTTTTGTAGAGTTTCATCCTATATTTCATTAAAGTTTTACTTCTTGTAAAATTTGTTTCTGATAAGTGTAAAAATAACTATTTACAAATATAAGGCACACAGCTATGGTTTTCAAAAAGGTATATAAAAACATAATATAAAATTTATTTCGATCTTGTTATTCCCATCTCGTATAGTTTTCATCAAAACTGACAGTTGTCTGTGATTCTTTAAAAAACTGATGATTTGAACGGTTTTCTCATTCTTTTTTTATAAATTTTCCAAAAAATTCACTACTAAATTATTATTTTCACTTTTGAATTGATTACCTGATTTACCGAAGGGCTCCTTTTTTAGCGCCATCATTAATAAAAAATCAATATCGAGAACTAAGCGAATATAGCTGGTGTCACTGATACCGATGGCTTCAATGCGCTCATATTATAATCAAAATGTGATTTCGATTAAAATCTAACAATTTTGTAAGAGTTCCAAAAAATATGTACAAGATGCGTGGCTAGCCACTAGTTTTCGATCGGTTTGAACGACATGGGCAATTTTGTTAATCTGCTAATTGCGATATTAATCAGACATCATAAATCGATAAGACTTGAAATTATTATGCAATTTTTATAAAGCAACATTTCTAGTGAAATACTAGAGAATCGAGTAAAAGGGAAGACTTAGACTAGAATACTGTATTTTATTTCCCAGAGATGGAGTATCTCTGCGCTATAATGTCGGTGCTTTCTATATAAACATGTAGACAAAAATTATTACAAGACATCGGTCAAATATCTAGTTCAGATGAAAAATAA
>CAJNOP010003093.1:0-14360 GCA_905250075.1 Rotaria sp. Silwood1
ATTAACTCAGGCATAGAACTAGCTAGTATTCTGTCGTTTTCAATATTTGAAAGAGAACAGATAACTTTATCAAATCATATAAAAATCAATTATAACTAAGTCATGGTCACTTTTAAATGATGATTTTCCAGAAAACTGCTCATAAAAGCTTCCTCGTCACATGTTGACTTTCAAAATATTCATTTGATAGAGAAAATCAATGTCAACCTCTCTAGATAGTTCCATTGCAGCAGGTTATGTGTATTCTTCTAAGACCTTTGAAATCAACTGATTGACTACTACTCATTCTGAAGTGAGCCGATACAGTAGAAGATTTTGACCTTGTTAGAACGAGTGTTAGTGTTTGTTTTTTAGAGCAACATGAGTAAACTAGACCAAAACCTCAAAAGCCTTAGTTTTAACTAAGTATTATGCTGGAACAATATATTTTCATAATATGGATTTGATTAATTTATCTTGCTATAGAAACTAAAGCAAATATTATCACTCGTTCCAACATGATCAAAACCTTCTATTATATCAGCTCATTTGAAACTGATTAGTGATCAGTTAGTCGATTTCAAAAGTCTCAGAAGAGTACATATAATAGTTCACATTGGAATCATCTGGAAAATTCACCTTGATTTTCTCTATCAAATGACAATCTTAAAAATCGACATGTAATTGAAAAATTTTTATCATAATTGTTTCGAAAATAGTCACTGAAAATTGATGACTATTTGACTGTTTGATTTCTACATGATTTGATAACTTTATTAGTACTCTTTCAAATATTGAAAACGGCAAAGAGTTAACTATTTCTATGCTTAAGTTAATCGCGATACAATCACATGTTACGGGATGAAGTAATAAATAACCCAATAATAATTTCACTCACAAAAACCTACTTAAGTATTTTAAATAATATAACTGATAGTCATAAAAGAAAATCTTTACATATTTCTTTGCTGCATGTTTTTATTGTCATGATAAATAAGACTGACAATCTTTGTTGAAATGTTTTATATTATTCTATATGTTATACGGTCTAATGTTTTATTTTCTTAAATAAAAATAATAAACAGTTTGACATTAAACTGAATAGTTTAGAAATAACAGTTAATCAGATAATAATCTATATTCAAGAAGAAAATAATGTCGAATAGTACTTATTGTTGTTTTATACAGATTATTTTGATGATGATATAAGTTTGTCTTTGCTAGTAATTTTTGGAATTGCATACCATTCGTCAACAGACATTTTGTCGACAACCACTTCGTCGGCAGGCACTTTGTTGAAAGCCATTTCATCGACAGTATACTTTGTCGAATTCATTTCGTCGACGCCTTTTCGTTGAAAAGTTTTTTGTCGACATGTTTCGTCGACAACTTTTCTAGTCGATCCTGTATTTCTTCTCTCCCTTACGAAATACTTTATCCTTACAAGCTAACAACTTAGGAAACAATTTTACCTTCCCTCATAAAACCAAAAGTTTTCCTCGCATGAATGTTGGTGCAAAGCACCTCATGGAGTTCTAGAGATCTACCTGGAACCCTAGAAGAATTATCTAGGATGCTAGGGATCACCTGAGATCCCATGGGATTAGCTAGGATAAAATAGACAATATCTTTAATAATAAATGATCCGCAGCTATGCTGCTGGTAACCCCGCTGACGCTGTTGGAGTCTCAGATTATGGCTATAACGTTCCAGGTGGTCTATAGCATCGCAGATGATCCCTAGCATTTCAGCTAATGCTTCTAGCATAGCTTGTGGAGCTACCAGTATTTTGGTCTCAAGAAAGAACAACAAAGGGCTCCGAACACCTCCGTTTCACTACGGAATTTCCTCTAAACAGCTCTTGATGCGAGCTGAGTCGTTAGAACAGTTTAGATCAGCTCGTTTTTCGTAACAGATCATCAGTTTAGAGCTTTCTCAGAACTGTCGTACCTCTATTCTACATTCATGTTCACACCTAAACCTACATGCATACTCACACCTGTACCAACACTCACATCCTTCTTACTTTATATTGTGTCTGCTTGGTTCAATAAAAATAGTAGACTGGTTCTTCTTAACATTAGTACTTCTTCACGAGTGTACGTTGACGAAATCTCTGTCGACAAAATTATTTCGACGAAAAAATGTCGACGAATGATATGATTAGCTAATTTTGGTACTAAGTATGATCATAAAAAAGTTTCAAGATATTATTATCAAAAATAAACAATGTTGTTGACTTTTGAGTTTGATCAATAAAACATTCTCTTGTTCCTATTCTTGAACAAGTCTGTAAAATTCAGCTTTCACACTCTTTCTAGATTAAAAGACAAAACAACACTAATCTAAAAACTTCTATTATCGCAACATCAAAATGTCATTTGTCTATGTATGCACAGAGACAAAAAAAGAAAAGCTGATACACATTTAATGTCGATATATTTGCCATTATCTTTACCTTTATTTTATTTTAAAGTAGCATTTCAATACAGTAGAAGCAACGACGAATATACGTTTTATATTATTATTATTATTATTATTATTATTATTATTATTATTATTTAGATGCATGAAGTATACAACTGACTGATAAAGAACGAATCAAGTTTTGATTTTACTTCATTATTATTATTATCATCATTTTAAGAACAACTTAGAAACATGGTGCATGCAAAAGGTCTCTTCTCTAACAGGTACGCAAATATGGAATGCAACAATAAAATAAGAAGAAAGAAATATGGTTCACAATGTTTGAAATCATTGAGGATATTTATTCATTTCTGCTTGTTACCTAATATTTTCCAGTTCAAAGAATATGTGTCTGTATAAACAAACGTAGTTTGATTGTATAGTATAGGAAGTTATAGAAAGCCTATTAATGAATGTTTTTTCTCGACAGAATGAAAAGAAAATCATATTATTGACATTTAAAAAAAATGTCTGTGCAATTTGCATGCTAAGTCTTCTTTCTTTTTTTAAACATTTTGTTACACTGAATGACTTTTCAAAAATTGTAAAACTAAATGAAATCAAGAAAAATCATATAGGAAGATAAGCAAAATAACAAAAACCTTCATTTGATCTTTATCTTTGCTTATTGTTGTTTTGTTGTCTCTCAATATGTTTTGGAGATTATAACCAGGTTATTTGGTTTTTTGCATGTACCGTAAAACTACAATCACATCTACTGATAGCTGGCACTCTATGTACTTCTTATATTGAGTATTGATTAATCATTTCTAATGTCTGACAGGATAAAACGTAGACATCTATTACCTCGACAAAAAAATGTGCATATAAACGTGTTTTGAAAACAAAAAGACTAATACCCAGTGGCGTAACCAGGAGAGCTAGAGGGCACAGTTCCCTCCCTAGCGATATTGTTGATACGTGTCTTTTATTCGTCAGGACGGGCTCAGCCTCCTTTCTTGGTCTTTGAGCCCTCCTCCCCAACCCCAAATGGATAAAATACATGTATCAAACATTTTCTTAGATGAGCCTCAACCTCTCCTAGGCCAAAATTCTGGCTATGCCACTGTTAATACCATTTGTTCGCCTCAATTCTTTGAGTATAGAAAAGAAAAAAAAATACGAACTAAATAATACTTCCATGAATATCAGATTACATAGATCATAGATAATCTTTAAAAGTTTATCGAAATTTGCTTATCAATTATGTATATTTCAAAAAAAACACAATATAAATCTGTTCTTTTATTTGCATTTACTCATTATGCTGCTTACTGTGCTACAAATTCTGTACGACATTGAACTTTATGTTAACTATCTAATTTGTGTTAAATGTTGAATTTATAGAACTCTATTTCAATAATACCTGTTTCTTTGAAAGTATTTATTTTGTGAAACACGATCTACCAAAAGTATTCAAGTATACAAGTACAAATTTGGCCTTACTCCTTCCTTTCTCAACAGATCGTGTCAGATCTTGTTAATGAACGATCAAAGAACCTATATCAATAACAACTTATTACTACTTCTCTACTGCATTTCTAAAGGATTAACCAGAAGGATGGTGAAAAACTGCGTCCAAAATTACATACAATAAAGCAATCTTTCTGTGATTAGTAGCAGCAGCTCTATTGTGTTTCATCTTTTAGTCTCACAGAGATTGTCCTAATAGCTTTTATCACTCTTTTAAAAATTAATTATCTTTCGAAAACAAAGGTAGATTATAGTGTTTTTATTTCTTTTGTCATTTACAATAAAATGTTTTGTTGATTTGTTTTTCTATTTACATTTAGGCGACAAACATTTATCTTTATTCTTACTGCTGTTTCTGTTCTTGCTGTCAGCGGTGTTATTATTGGTCTTGTTTTGGGCTTAAGAAGACGTTAGTATAAAATTTCTTATCCATCAGTTCCATATGTAGTTGCTTGTTTAATACGAGAATCGAGAGTATACTATTGACAATTTATCGTTTGATTTAAATAAAATTCGAGATTCCATTAATTTGACAAGCATTAATCAAAACCTGTTGAGACTTTATGAGATAAAATATTTTCCAACTATCTACTTCGTTGTTTTTCGAATTGTCCTTTGAAATAAGAAATTTTAATAGAAAATAGTGTGATATTTTTACTTTTTAACACTATTTGTCTTATGAGAGAATCATTTCAGACGATTCCTACTGATTCCTTTTCTTTCTAGATTTACTACATAGTATTCTAGTGAAAATCGTAAAAAGGATTGCAGTTCTTATCGAGACTTGTTGGTACTATTGAATGTTCAACATATCTATTTGCTAAAGGCCTCTTTGGGATCCCAGTTTTTCATAAACACTGGCATTTTTGGAGTTTATCTTGTCAATATCTTCATTCCAAGATCTTATATACAATAGCTTGTATGAAGGATTTTAGAATTTCTAGATTTCGAATTTTCGAGAAATGAACTGCCGAAAGTAATCTTGTATTATTCACTAAGTTACAAAAAGCGTCAATTTTTGAAAAATTCATCGTCTCATAAAAACAAAATCTACAAACTCACGAGGGAACATTCCCAAGTGATACCTGCCGTTTCAGCTTATATTGTGCCCAAAAGTAGATCTCGGTAATACTAGAGAAAGCCTAAAAGGGTTCGTGCCATTGCGCCTTGGGAGCCGAGTTATGCCTAATTTACTGAATTTTCGGCCCTTTTTAGGGTACTGATCGAAAAATCAAATTACGAAGTTTCCATCTGAAATTTCTAGCATAGATAGATATAGTTACACCTAGAATATCCTAGAAGTTTCAGCCGAATAGAATGTTCCTTTGTCGAGTTATTTCATTTTCAAATAAACTCGACTTTTGTGAAATATCTGTCGCAAATGACTATTTTTTGGAGATCCAATATCTCCACATAGGAACATTCTATTCTGCTAACACTTTCAGGATATTCTAGATGTAACTATATCTATCTATATTAGAAATTTCAGATGGAAACTTCGTAATTTGATTTTTCGATCAGTACGATAAAAAGGGCCGAAAATTCTGTAAATTAGGCATAACACGGCTCCAAGGACGCAATGGCACGAACCCTTTTAGACTTTCTCTAGTCTTACCGAGATCTACTTTTTGGGCACAATATGAGAAGAAACGGCAGGTATCACTTGGGAATGTTCCCTCGTCAGAAACCGTTGATACAAGCTACTATATGCGAGACTTTCAAATGGAAAGAATTTCAAGACAATACTCTAAACTACCTTTGACAATTAGGCATCTTGAAATGTTAACATGTCGCTTTCACTAGAATTCTATGTAATATGCATAGCGAACAAAAGATTTTTTTTTTTTTTTTTTCCAATCTGTGATCGTAAAGATCCTGACAGGTAGCGAACAAAAGATTTTTTTTATGCATTTAATCTATTTTCTATTTCATTGATATAGCTTCTCGAAATGCTGAAGAAGAAGTATGTGGTGCTGGTCATGAAACATATACTATAAATGGTTCATCGATCTTGGGAAAATATTCTCGAGCAGCTGTAGCTGCTGATAATGGTGAATGTTCAACAGTTGGACGTATTATCTTAGAAAACAATGGCACAACAATGGATGCTGCTTTAGCAGCAGCTATTTGTAATGGTGTTATGAATGCACAATCCATGGGTATTGGAGGTGGATGTGTCATAACAGTTTATTCAAAGTAAAAGAAAAAACATGTCATACTTTCTGAAAGTTTTCTCTTTCAATATCATTCATAGAAAAAGAAATAAAGCATATAGTATTATTGGAGTAAGTTCAAGATAATAAACTATCTAGAAATTATTTTATAATAAATGCTTTTTAGAGAGAAAAAGCACCATTAGCTGCTAATTCAACCATGTTTATTGGTCGTGAAAATATGTCTGTAACTGGTAAGAATTCATCAAAGAAAATAACTAAAGATAGAAGATTTATATTTAAGGAGGATTAGCTATTGGAGTACCTGGTGAACTAAGAACTTACAAAAAAGCTTATGAAGAGTTTGGTGGAGGTGTATCATGGAAAGAACTTTTTCAGCCAACAATTCGATTATGTCGAGAAGGTTTTCGTCTTAGTGAATCACAAGCTCAAGCTGTTAAACAAAGAGCAGATGTCATACGTAATGACTCGACAATGAGGTTTGTAGTAAATAAAAATAAAAACAATAAATAAATGTTTTGTTTTAGAGAGCTTTATGTAAAAAATCCATATACAAATGAATTATATGGTGCTGGTGATATTATGAAAAGACCAAAACTTGCTCGTACACTTGAAATAATAGCTGAACAAGGTGCTGATACTTTTTATACAGGTGAATTAGCTGATAAAGTTGTTAAAGAAATTCAAGATCGAGGTGGAATCATAACAAAACAAGATCTGGCTGATTTTGATGTTGATTTTCAAGAAGCACTAAGTGTTGATCTTAATAGTTCAATAACTGCATATACAACACATGCACCTACAAGTGGACCAATTCTTACTTTTATTTTAAATATTCTTCAAGGTATTGAAATACTTCTTTTCAAGTCAAATTTGTTTATTTTTGTGTTAAATCAGGTTATAATGTAAATGAAAATGATTTACAAAGACCAACAACATCTTCTTTATTTTATCATCGTCTAATTGAAGCATTTAAATTTGCTTATGCAAAAAGAAGTGAACTTGGTGATCCATCAAAAATAAATATTACTGAAGTATGGAAAACAAAAGCAAAATCTTTCTTTCTTTTTATAGGAAATCTAAATATACTTTAGCTGATACATAATTTAACTTCAAAAGAATATGCAAATGAAATACGATCACGAATCAAGTATATCTAAAAACAAACAAACATTAAGTTGATGTCTTTCCTTTTTTATTTAGTGATGATAAAACATTTGGTTTTGAATATTATGGTGGAACATGGCTAGATAAAATAAAAACAGGAACAGCTCATTTATCAGTTGTTGGACTTGATGGTGATGCTGTTGCATTAACATCAACTATTAATCTTTAGTAAAATTTGTTTAGTTTTTTTTCTCATTTCAAACAAGATCATTTTTTATTATTGTTCTCGATTAGTTTTGGCTCAGAAGTTCTTGGTCCTGAAACAGATATATTTTATAATGATGAAATGGATGATTTCTCGACTCCTAATACAATAAATTCATTTGGTGTGCCAGCAAGTCCAGCTAATTATATAGCACCAGGAAAACGACCTGTTTCATCAATGGCACCTTTAATTATAATAGACAAACGTAATCAACGTATACAACAAGTTCTAGGTGCTAGTGGTGGTACAAAAATAACAACAGCTATAGCTCAAGTATCTATGCTTAATTTATGGTATAATGATGATATTAAAAAAGCAATTGATTCTCGACGTCTTCATTCACAATTATTACCACAAGATGTTGTTGTTGAAAGCGGTTTCGATTATGTAAGTGTGTGTTTTTCGTTTAAAAAATTATTGAAAATTGCAATATTTCATTTAAGGATATACTAAAGCGATTGAAAGATCGTGGTCATAATATAACATGTGATGCTTTTGGTGGCTCTATTATACAAGGTATTGAATGGCGTGATGAGGTGAATCAATACTGGGCTAACTGTGATATACGTAAAGGAGGTGCACCCGATGGAATATCTTAAAGTTTAAAGTTTTTTAATTTTTTTAATGCCGTTTTAAAACTTTGACAAACATGTTTTTTCGTATTCATGTAAGTGAACAGCTCGAATTTATTTTTTGTAAACAATAAGAATATAAAGTAAATGGATACACTTAAATATCTTTTTCGGAAAAGGAAATGAATAAACTTTCCGTTATGAAGTATAAATAGAAAGAACTTGGTGAGCAAACTTCGAACTAGACCACCACACTAACATCTCATGTTTATGTTTCCTCAGTTCAGCAAAGAAAGTAGATAAGAAAATATTCACATTTAGGCTCATTTGTCAAATATTGTAGTTATGGACGTACAGAAACGGTTGTTTTGCAATCATTTAAGTGAAAATAAAAAAGCAGTAAGAAAAAGTAATTTTATATTACGCATATATGTCTTGATTTAACGCTTGTTCAACTTTTTTGTCCACACTAATCAATAATTAAGACTTACTGCATGCTAAAACACAATTGAATATAGTTATCATATTCAAAGTATGAAGGTATGAAGAATTTTTAGAAAAACAAGGAGGCATATTGGTCAATTTGAATAGAGTATCAATTCAAGTACGATTTTAGTTATAATCATGACATATAGTGGAAAACATGATTTCTTTGTTTTGTTGGAGATCATAGAAACATCATTATTTGGCAAAGAAATCAAAGATATTTCATTCATTGAAGAGAACGAACTAAAATACCATTATCATGATTAGTTGGAAAGGTGAATATGAATAGAGGCTAAAATCAAGTAACTAATATCTTTTTTATTTTGGAAATTAGCAGTTCGAGCACCATCTGAATATCTTAAGAAACTATTTCAAGCAAATTCAAATATTCATAGTTTGAGTTTATTCAATTGAGTAAGAAAAGTCGATGATTACAATTCATAGTAAAAGTAATAGCATACATCAAGCTAAGATATTAAATATTGAACCATCACTGTATTTTTATATACTAAATAATCAAGGATCTTTAGAATGAAAAATTCGAATGAGACATAGGCATGTCAATATTTGCTAAAAATCATTATCAGAAGAATAATTTACTGATGAACAATGAAATTAATAAATTTACTTTTTCCTGCTTTTGTTTTTTCTATAAAAAAATGTTTTCTGCTGAAAATGAATCTATCATTAATTCATTTAATCTTTTCTTTTCATAATAATGTCTTTCTGTATTATGCACTATTCACGGCTTATCATTACCTTCTTTTTTGTTCGTAAATAAAATCTAGTCTGTACGTCTATACTTGTGAAAAAAATAACTAAATATTACTGTATTGTTTCGAATTGCAATCTATATATGAAGATATTGAAATGTGAATTTTATTAGAAAGTTATTGCGCGAAAACTTTTCTTAACAAAGACAATTACAACAAGTATAACTAGATGACATTCAAATATCATTTGCCTGCAAAATATGGTATGAAACTTCCAATGACAATCGTACAGATGAATTGATATTTTCGAAAAAACGAATAATCCTTTGAACTATTGAATATGAACTGCTCTTCTTTAAAAGATAGCCATGCTGTAAGTGTAGATGTGTATGTGAGTGTGAGTGTGAGTAAATGTAGCTGTGCTTTTCCTCTATTTTTTTTAATTACCCACATCCATGTTTTTCGGGTTCGGTGATTTGCACAATCAATGACGTAGAAATTGCCATGTCTATCGAACGATAAATCTATCGAACCAGTCAAGCGATTTATTTGTTCTCTGTAAATGTCTCCATCAACAATGATACTTCCATCTTTAGCCCTTTACACCAGCGTATAACTCGATCATTGTTCTTGTCTGCCACATAGATTATGTCCAACAGATCGACGACAATTTTTTGAAGAGTAGGCAACTGCATTAGACTATTTCTTTTGCCACAGCCTTTAACCACAATAGTTCTTTTTTCCACACGCTTGATCCACTTTATCACATGATAATTCTTGTTATCTGACACCCACACTGAGTGATTTCGATCCATAAAGACCCTCTGTATGGACATTGAGTTGGTTGAGAAGGTCACCTGTACCGTTACATCCTGCCAGTAGTGTTCTATCAGTCTCTTCCAATCTATATCATCTAACTTCATCTTTGTCGCAGTCACAGATATAAAGAAAAGCCTGATCATCCATCATCAATCGGTAAGAATTTATGTTCGAGGTAATCATTTATCTATTTGCATTCCATCAGAGAAACGATTGCATCATTGGTCGGTTCTCCAAATCTCAGATGATAAGACTGCTTTTTTTACTTGTCAACAATCAAGTTTATTGGCATATTTAATTGATCCATTCAATTTTCATCTTCATTACAGCCGACCACTAATTATTTGACCACTTGTTATGCCACACTTCCATTCTGCAATAAAATGATTGCAAAGATCAGTGATATAGACAGTTTGATCATCTACGTAGATGTCTTGAGGATTATTAGAGTTGGCTGAATCCTTTGCCTCAATCATGGCATGCAGCTACCGCCACACTGTTCTGTTTCCATCGAGCACTAATACCAATGTCGATGACTGGTCGCACTATGATGAGTATTGATTACTGTTAACGACAACAATGGAGAATCTATCTTCGATATTGATTAAGGATACGCTTTGTTCTTTTGAAAGTAGTCAAAAAAGATCGAATCGATGTGTTGCCTGGAAAAATTCGTCAATTTTCTCATGCTATTGTTATCTCGATCTGATTGTCAGCCATACTAAGAACAATTCTTTCCACTTTTTCAATTTTCAATTGATAAAGCTTTTGGTTAAAAATCAATCAATTTATATGTCTTTGGATTCAAATGTGACAATTGATCTTTTCTCCTTCATGATCTTAAATATCGAGGTGATTGTGGAAGCAGCAGATGATGACTTAACGAGCTGAAAAAGAAAAAAAACAGTTTCGAATTCTACTGATCTAAGAAAGAATGCTTGGTGTCGAAAGATGAACGATGTCTTTCTATGACAATCTTTGCTATTCATGGAATTTTTCATGGCATTCTATCTCACCTGTTCTCAAAGGAAGTTCGGCCTTCGTGTTAACAGATCGAATATGGTCCCCATCGAAATTGAATTCGAGCCTTTGACAATCAATCAAATTCTATAGTCACTTCGGTTTCTTGAACTAATTATTCTCCTTTTTATATGAAGGATATTCAATGATTGGTTCCTCCATCAAGATGAAGATATATTTCATTCAGAAGTCATCCTGCTTCAGCGACACAAATAGTAGAGAGCAAAGATATTGGTTACTGATTTGTTTGATTTGACCCACGAGCTACGTTGCGAGTTGCAGATTTATCAACCTGCCAAAGGCTGCCCGCGGATTAATACAATCTTGATCAGTTTATTTTTTACTTAAAAAAAGTCTTTTTCTGTTTTTTACTGGCGTATTCGGGTTTTTATTTATTAGTGAAATTAAGATTTAATAATTAGAATATTATCTTTGATTTTTGAGCATATGCATTAATATTTATAAGTTTCAAAAAAAGTTCGAGAGAAGAAGCAGTAACATAAAATTTGTAGTACATGATCATGCAGAAAACATTAATATAGCAGATACTTGTTGAGGGCGTTGTGAATTGTAACTCTTGTTCTCATCTATATTCTACAATCGAACCGAAAGAGAAAAGTACATGCATTGCAGATGATCCAAAAGTTCTGTGATGGTTTTGTTTTCAACAGATTGCTGTGATAGAATATCGTACACTTAATTTTGTATTTCAAAATGGCAAACATCATAATGCAAAAATTCATGATAGAACTTGATTGAAATTTTTTACTCAATATTAGAAATATTTCAAAACACAAGACTGGAAAATTTTCATGCAACTTTCTTTATAATATTTTTACCAAAATATATTTCTTTAAGCTTTTTTTATCATTCATTCTTGGGCTTTTCAAACATCGTTTATGCACATTTGTACCTTACAAAAAGACTTTCGTTTAGTGTTGAAATGATTGACAGAACATATAAGAGAATATATAGTAAACGATGCGATTAGAACAGCATGTAATTCCTTTGGAATTAACAAAATCAAAAAATTGCTTGACTGAACGTCTCACGTAGAAAACTTCTATAGTGCTCTAAATAAGATCGTTCACCAGAGGCCTCTATAGTCTTCCTTGATCGTACAGAATCTATAGCTTCTGACAATCTCTTTCTCAATAGACTTCAGCTTTCCCACTGTAATTGACAGAGATGAAAACCACTGATACTTGAGAATATTGTAAAAAAAAAAACGTTTATTTTGACCGTTATAAACATATAGAGATTTTTTTTCTTTTGTACAGTAACGATGATATGTATCCAACCTGTACAACTTACATTCAACGATTAAATATACAACCGGTTTAATAAATTCGATAAAATCTCTTGTACGTTCAAAACAATTGTGGACGCTTTCTCAAGCGTTTTGTTTCAAAATATTTCTGGTTTTTGGAAAAAAAACTCAATCGAACTCTTTCATCGATTTTACACTAGACATTTTTCTTTCTAAAGACAAAAATAAAATCTCTAAAGCGCTCAATCATGGTACTAGATAAGGCCAAATCCATAGAGATCTTTTGTATCATCTGTCATGTGTACCTGCTTTAAAATACCCAGATAAATGGCTAGAACTACTATGTAAGGAAAAAAATTATAGAATGAATCTGGATGCTAGAGAACAAAAGAAATAGTAAGAACAAATAGAACAATGGAAGAGCGAAGAAATTATGTGAATAGTGAACATGAACCTAGGTACAGGGACAGAATGAAATACAGAATTTATAAACGGATTGAACCCGCAGGTATATGGAAAAATATAACTCGACCCGCCCGTGGGTTACGGGTCGGCGAGTTGTATGAAAACAGGTCAACCCGTCAACATCTCTTGTTCGAAACCAGCCAAAATTCAACGAACACGTGGTACAAATTTTCTATTTCCGTTTAGTGATTATATTGTCAAATCTTTATTAGGTTCTTTGAATCTTTGCTAGATCGAAATTTTGTTCTATATTTCTTCATTATAGAAAAGGTTCTTATAAACTTTTAGGTTTGAGTCATTGGATGAACGTGCCTAAAACAAAATATGCATGACAGAGAAAAAAATCAATAATTAGTGTTTCTTTTTCTGTAATTGTGTACGAGTAAGAACTTTTTTTTTAATTAACTACTAGCATGATTTTTAATTTTATGTTATTATGAATAAACAAGATGAATAAAAAATATTCTCTAGTTGACAGAAGATTCAATCCAAACGACATTAACATAAAGTCAATTCTCATTAAATTGAGCTCAGAGTAAATCCTTAAGAGTACGAATCGGTTAACTTTTCAGTATACCAGGTGATGTCAAAATTTCTGACAAATGTCGCTTCATTTTTCAACGGCTACCACATATTTTTGTAAAAATAAAATCTACTCATACTGAATCTATGTTGAAGACGCTATCTAACTGTATGTTCAAAAAATTTCTATGATATCTTACCTTTGAATAACGATCACGTGCTCAAATGACATAAAAATGTACTCTTTAGAAAGCAACTCACAATGATTGCAGCAGAATGAACCGATAGTTCAGTATTTTTCGAACATCTCTTATGCGTTTCATCATTAACTGTTGCTATTTTTTTCATTACATTCATCGTTTAATTCTCTGTGAACCTGGTAGAAAAAACTATGGGGTTCCTTAAAGATCGGTTCCTTCTGCCGCAGTCATTGTGGGTTACTTTTTACAGCTGCAGTACATTTTAGTGTCATTTAAGAACGTGGTTGCTATTCAAGAGCAAGACATTCTAGAGATTTTTTGGTCATACAGTTAGATGCTACTTTCAACGTAGATTTTGGACCGGTATTTCTTTATTCTTCCAAAACATGTTATGATGTGGCCCATGAAAAATGAAACGCTATTTTTCGGAAACATTTGCATCACCCGCTAATATGTAACAAAAACAAGACATTTTGAGATGACTGATATTAGAAAAAAGATTGATATGAAACATGACGTTATAATATATCAGAAAAAAAAGAAACTCTAATCTAAATAAACATTTTTGCTGTTCAGCTGTATGATCGTTCAATTATATTGTAATGAATTTTCTCTACCCTCTATTATTCATTCAAAGAAGTCAAAGAACTTGATTGTATTGCAATTAACTCAGGCATAGAACTAGCTAGTATTCTGTCGTTTTCAATATTTGAAAGAGAACAGATAACTTTATCAAATCATATAAAAATCAATTATAACTAAGTCATGGTCACTTTTAAATGATGATTTTCCAGAAAACTGCTCATAAAAGCTTCCTCGTCACATG
>CAJNOP010003094.1:0-14360 GCA_905250075.1 Rotaria sp. Silwood1
GGTGAGACAATTTTCAATAAGTTCGACAAAAAGTGTAACTTCGGCACGACATATATATGTTTGTTATTACACAGCTCTATGTGATTCTAATTTAAAGAAAAAAAAGACTTGCGTTATCTTCTATATGAAATCATATTTTGTCATAAAGAAAAAGATATGAAAATTAGAACATCAAAATTCGTACAGTTGAAAGGTGTCTTGTTTTAAATCCATCAACAGTACGGACTGCACAAATTTTCGTTTTAGTTATTTTATAGTGCATCACTCAAAAGCATATCCTTCACAACAAAAACTTCATCCATTAACAGATATGCAGTATGCTCAAATAATAATCGAGAAAAACGAGCTCCATTCGTTGAATCAGTAATGCCAGTTTCGATTTAATGAAGACTGCAAGATTTTTGCATATGATAGCGTCTGATTTTCTAATTTATTTTATTCCTCTCTCTGTCTGTTAATTAGTAAACTCAACTGTCGTTGATGCATATGCTTTGAGTAGTTGCCAATGATGACAAAGTTTTTGTTTTCTCCCTTATTTTTCTCTTGATAATAATCTGATCTTGCTAGAAAATGATAATGTATTTCAAAGACATTTATCTTGTATTAAAACAAAGTTCTTTTTTTATTCTTGAACGATATTCAAAAATAACCGCTGTATATCTTCAGTTTTTCCATTCAGACTATAGATCTGCACATCTCTTCACAAAAACATCTATCGAGGCTTACTACAGGACGAATATGGTAAAATAAAAAATCATGCCCAATTTTATTCATTCCTTTTCTTTCTGTCTTCTATTCTTCAGTGAGATATTATAACCTATGTCATGAAGATCATTCATAAAATTCATTTTTCTGAATCATTAAGAATATTTGTCAAGATAAGACATCACCTTTCTTTAACGTCTATAGAACACCCACGCAGCAAAAAACATGCAGCAAAATGATTTATTTTATACCATTTTAATGAAAATTTTCTCTCAGAGAAATGATGATCTAAATAAAAAGAAAAGACATTTCTGATGGTGAAACGAAAAAAGACTGCATCTTTTTCAAAACTATCGAGGATTTTAGATGTGATGGGTGTGAGTGTGGATGTGACTCCTCAACTACACCACATCCACACTCACACCCACCGCACAACAGCTTCCATATCCACACTCAAACCCAAACCCACACCGTCATTCTCACACTTACCCCACACCTACACCCATGACGGATGAAATTTTACGCGCAAAAGGTATCGATTCGATTGTTCTCTTTGATTTTCTTACTGGTGACATTCATCAACCGATTCAGCAAAATTAGTATTCGAAGTCTCTCCATGCTAGTCTACGGCAATATGCAACAAGTGAAGAGTTGCAACGATTACAAGCACCATCTGAAAAATATATCTCGGCAAGGGTGTAAGTTGGGTTTCTATGTACATGAACATGTGGGTGTAGATGAATCAGGATTTATTCTTTCACCATGCACACACTCACTAGCATCTCATAACGCTTTAATGTCATATCCCCTGTTTTTATCTTTATTCGTCATGATATAAGTTTGAAGATAAGCTTACTTTTACATCAATGTGAAAGGTTAAGAGTCCGTTTGATGGCTTCCGGATTAGATGTCGTTTATTTCGAAATCATACTTTATACATAGAGCTATAAGCAACATGGGACTATCTGGATAAGAAAAATCTCACGGATGATGATGTATAGCAGAAGAATAGTTCGTCAAGCGTGATGAACTAAATAGGATAAATGCATATAACGTAAATAATAGAAAGGGAAGAGGAAAATTGATCTTATATGGAAAACAGGAAAGAGAAAGAGAACGCGTTATGGACAGATGGTGTGGTTTAATTGAACAATTCCGTAGTGAATGCTAGTTACCGTGTGACAAAGGGATACACACAAATATAGATAATAGTTTCACATGCCAATGACGTTAAGTTTCGTCTAAGAAGTTGTTCGAATGGTGTTTGTTTTAATATCGTAATATTTTTCGTAATCCTTCAGGTTCAATTTGATGATTTGCTGTCCATTTGACTTTTCCGTTCGCACATACTCATAGATATTGTAACAGGAGAACAAAACTTCTTCCTCTTGTGGGTAGTTTGTGTGCTCAGGCAGGATTTCCATGCAGAATTTTGACCACTCTGGAGAGATGTCAATGTGAATCAAGACGTTTTTGTCTTTGAACGGATTTGACTTCGATGTCGATGTGAAGCTTGGGAGAAAAAACACACCTAGAGTTTCATACGCCTCAACTTCAGGTGGCGAAAGATCCACGCCTAAAACAGAGCAGAAATAGATTTCAACGGGCCATTTGATACTTTACTGGTATTTCATAGTTGAATCAAACATAACATTAACAATCGATGCACTAGTCAAACATTACTTGTATATTTGTTATGCGCAGCTGAGTGAATATTGTAGGAAATAGATAAGTAAGTGGGCATTTTGAGTGTCGGTTTCAGTTGTCTTTATAGTGGTGGCTCCATTTATCTACAGCCAGTCACATTTATAATCTCACTTAACTATTCATATCTACTACAGCAAGCATTTTTTTTTGTCAGAGAAAACGGCAGTTTTAGGGGTAGTGGGCTAGGTGAAGTGATTTGAGCACGATGACAACAGTTTTCAGAACAAATACGCCCCATACAAACTGATGAACAGGCTGCGTATTTTGCCTTGTATCCAGTTCCAATGAGTGATATGATGTAGTGTCTTACTATGGTTATGTAAGGATCTACACGAATGACTATTAATAGAACTCAAAGTTTTTTGTGGGTAAGCGTTTTTCCAACTATATTCAAAATAAAAGGGACTAAAGCTTTTATAGATCTACGTCCGCGTTCTCTACAGTAGGGTGTGTTCTAGGCCAGAAAGATTACCAACAGCAATTTCCATCGTTCAACGGGCAAATATGGACCTGAGTGAGAAGCTTTACTTATATCTACCCACCTTCAAGAGAACAAAAACAAATATTTCGAATATTTGTCGCTAGAACCAACACAAACATAAAAATCAACTCTATCTCCTCTTCCATGCCATCTTTCGAACCGTCCTCGTAATACTGAAACATACGTGCTGTTGATGCACATAATTGCAGGATAATAGCTGAATAGAGTTTCTTCTCATTGATCTTAACTATTTGAGGATGGATAGGCAGGAGGAGGAAAAGAAGATTAATATATTTACTATCATCCATACATATCTACCCTATCAAGTTTCAACACTCTACTTTGAACTTGAGTACCAAGGAACATTTAGAGTTTTAGATCAGGGAATTTTGTGTCATACAGAATATAAATGAATGTTGAAGTATATGGCGCGAAAAAAGTGAAAATACTCCTAATCTCACGCTCCCGCTAAATATCATAGATACTGCGACATGGTATTTTACATTTTTGAGAGAAGCTATTGTAATTTTCAGAATCCTGGAAGTTTTGGAAAGGAGTAATATGATTGATATACATAAGTCTCTTGGGTACATTTAGAACAGATGCATTATGTTTTACATAATAATCCCGCAAGTATTATCCTGAAACTTTTCTATGAAGAAATATCTAACAAGGCTGATTCAGGTGTGCATATTAGAAAGAAAAATCAACATTTGAACGTTGCATTGTTTCCTTGGCCGATCTCAGGGTGCTTGCCTTAACTATAGTGAACATGAACAGCATACCTCGAAATACGGTGCCAGTGAATTTCATGGTCGACTTTCCGATTGAATACTTTAGTTGTTTGATGTATTTTCCATAGTGACTCAATCTGGGTGAATCGGTAGCTAAAGCCATGTTGATCTTGGTACAAAACCAGTTATTTTCTGATGTATACTTCCAGACACAGTCTTTCATACTAGGTGGCTTTTCTTTTTCGGACAGCCATCCAGTACAGTACTTAAGATATTTCTTCCCTCTCATCTGCACAGGGTAAAAGTTAACGATTTTGTCTGACAGTTTAAGTTCTTTTATCAAACATGAACCTTGTTCAGTGGACTGAAACAGAATCGACGTAGGTTTAATATCGGCGAAGGTTGGGTTGAGTTTTGTCGAACCAATTGGAAAGGCACATTGAAAATGCTGATTGTTTATGTTGCAACTATTGAATATTATAAAATTAAAAATGCACTAGACTATGGAAAAATAAACTTGTGTAAACTCGTCAAGAAAAGTCAATCAGTCTTCTATGAATCCAATATGCCAATACATATCATTTTGGAGTGAATTTTTTTAAGCTTGTAATTCGCTGAGATATAGGTATATAAAATACTTTTGTCTTGATGGGTGTTCAAGTTCGATTCCTACTTAATGCTATAGTTCCTATATTTGGAAACGTGCCAAACACCGAGACACTTCCAGAGTATGTAATGCAGTTCTTCAAGCTGCTCGGAAATGAAGAGAGAAGTTTGACGAAATTCTAACAAAAGGTTCTAGAGTTCATTCTAAAGCTAAATCACATTGTCAAGAGAAAAATTGAAATCTCGATGTTTCCTCCTTTACGAAGTTTATAAATTTTTAGTACAAGGTGTCGGAAAAGTCATTAACCAAAATAATAGTTTTAAGCGTTTTTATTAAACGTTTTTACTTATAAAAGAAATTGGCACTTTCCCTTATCATCAGAAAAAAATAGCCCATGTGGTCCAAATCTGATGGAGCTACAGAAATTGCCTTCTGGTAAATGACGTTTCAGACACCCTGTAGTTTGCTTTTTATAAAGACACAGTGAATGGTTTTTGAGCATGCTGGAATCTTTTCGACAATAACTGTGAACGATATCTGAAAACGGCCACATTTTATTTCTTTCTGTTTTGAATAATTTTGCAACCACTATTTTAAGAATATCTCTTTTAAAAGAGCTAAAGCAGGGTATCAAGACTTGGAAGATTTCGAGAAAACACGAAACAAATGAATGTTTTGATGCCTTGCTAAAAAGCACAACCTTAACGTGATTTTTCGGAAAACAATTTGTAAGGCTATTTTCAAAGAGTTTCTAACATTAGAAAAGGAATAAATTTGGCAATAATAGAAGGCAAAAAAGTATAGAAAAAGATAATGCAGATAATGACTACTAGGGTTTTATAAAGAAAAGACTCCTCGAAAAACATCTTTCGTCTTCCTAATAATGAAGAGAGATGAAATTGAGAAAACTTCTCTACAGATATTAGTACAGACGTCACTGTGACGAATAGTAGCAATGATGCGCGAGCACGAATTTTGTTTTGTACAATCCTACATTGTAGTGTAAGAATTTCTATCGATTAAAATTTGTATGAAGAAAAAACGACACTTTTTAAAACCTTGTTTGCGCTTTCATACCTTCGTTGTCCTTACACAAACTTCATAAAGCACCTAAATCTTTTTCTAAAACCTTATTGAGTCGTCGCGAGTTTGGTTTTATTGACGTGGGACTCCAAACGAAAGCCTCAGAACAGCCATAGAACCAATAAAAATTTCGACTAATCGATGAAGAAAGATATTCCCTAGACTGAAAGGCTAGGGTCTAGAAACCGTAATTCACGTGTGTCTGTATGTCCGTCTGTCTGTTTGTCTGTAACAAGAACTTGGCACAAATGACCATTTTTATGGCACAAACGACCATTTTTATGGCACAAATGACCATTCTTATGGCACAAACGGCCATTTCTGTGGCACAAATGACCATTTTTATGGCACAAGTGACCATTTCTGTGGCACAAATGACCATTTTTTTGGCACAAATGACCATTTTTATGGCACAAATGGCCATTTCTATAGCACAGATGACCATTTTTATGGCACAAATGACCATTTCTATGGCACACGTGACCATTTTTATGGCACAAACGGCCATTTCTATCGCACAAATGGCCATTTCTATGGCACAGAAATGGTCATTTATGGCACAAGTGACCATTTCTGTGGCACAAATGGCCATTTCTATGGCACAAATGACCATTCTTATGGCACAAACGGCCATTTCTATGACACAAATGACCATTTTTATGCCACAAGTGACCATTTCTGTGGCACAAATGACCATTTTTTTGGCACAAATGGCCATTTTTTTGGCGCAAGTGACCATGTTTTTGGCACAAACGGCCATTTTTCTACTAAAATTAACTAGGTAACTATGGTACAATTGAGCATGTAACTATGGCACAAACGGTCATTTTTTTGGTACAAACGGCCACGTAACTATGGCACAGGTGACCATATAGCAACCATGGTACAAACAACTATTCCGGTAACTATGGCACAAATGACCATCTACAGACTGATGTAAATGAACCCATAATAATCAAGGGTGAAATGTCAATGGAATAACTATAATTCGGGTAGTGGTGTGAAACGGCTTACAAAAGCATTTAATTAGTGAGAGTCAGACCAAATGAGCAGTATGGATTTAAAGAAATCGTTTAAATTATTCATTATTGTAGGATTGATTGTGCAATGTTGTATCAAAGAATATCTAATTTATTAATATTTTAGAATTAATGCGCGAATTTAAGCATAAAATATTGATTAATACAACTCAAATTTTATGAATAATAAAATTCATATTTTTGTACGTACAAATAGCGCCAATATAATTATAAAAAAATAGTATTGTTGTCTAATCTTATTGGGCGCTATTTGTATTTATAAAAGTAAAAAAAAATAAAACGAAAACGATAAAAAAAATTAAACTTGTAAATGCATCATCTTCACTTAGAGTGAGAATTCTCCAAATTAAGTTTTCTGGTGGCCTAAGATATACTGGTAATATTATCAATGCTGCGTATTACTTTTTTAATGTAGTTTTTTATGTTATTACATCCGTACATGTATTCTATCAGTCTAGGGCTAAGTGAATCGCTTGACGATGAACGTTACTTGTTTTTGCAACCATCACTATATTACATGGAAGTCATGGTGTACTCAAGCTGTGGCCGCAAACAAAATATCAGCGCGTTTGATTTTCTTTATAAAAGATGAGGGTCGCAATGGCGACACTGATGGACAAATTCATCAGTGCCGATGGTTCGGTGTCTTGCTATAGGTACATGCACCTGTGTAAAAGCCCATTGGTTTTAATTTCACTTATTCCAACCAAACCAAGAACATACCCAGCCAGCGACCAACCAACCGATACACATAAACAAACACTTCTACTGATTAATAAGTCTGATTCAAATCGAACTCGTTGTTACCTCCGTTCATTTAACAAAGTTGAAAAAATAGAAAGAAAGTTTTTCGAAACATGAATTCATTCTCGCGAAAGAACTCATAGATCAAAAGAATATCAATCTATCACTGGTCGCTAACAGACACAGCTATTGATTGATGTCACGACGTTCGAAAAAAAAACATGCATTAGATTCAACTGCAAATGTTCGTATAGAGAAGGAAACAATGGTAATCAAGAATACAAGACTCCAAGTGGATACAAAAGACTAGCAAAGATTTCTAAAAAACTGAAATGGCTTGAGAATATTTCAATATATTTCAAGACATTTCGACAGATTTCATAAGAATTCAACATATCCTAAAAGAGATAGCTTAACAGGTTGCAAAACAATTCTTAAGATTTCATAAGACCACATTAGACTATGATATATTTCAGGGGGCTTTGAAAGATTTTGTACGACTTCTGAAGACATCCGAAGACTTCAATAGTGAGGTTTCTGCTGGTTCATCCTCGACTGAACCATACTAAATTCTTCTCGTCTCATACAGATGGTCTTTCCCATCTTAAAACCAACCAACATTATTAATTGCTTACTACGAAACCCTTCTGAAATCCATGACAAAGAAGTTAGTGCTACATGTTGCCGAACTAAGAAACAGTTACGCGGCTGTTGGATACAGCTTCTTCTGCTTTCGTACATCAGTTCTGTTCTATAAGAATTACCTGTTTTGCTTCAGCTGATACGACACAGATCGCATATATCCAGAATTGTATCTCATATGGTTCCATATACCAATTCTGCTCGACTCGGATCGAGTGCATAGCGGCAATGAACCAAACAAATACCACATGGCGTCTAAATGTCCCACTCCTGCTTCGATACATCAGTTTTGCTCGACTTAATTCGACTGATTAGTATTGGCAAGATAAAGAAAGTTGACATGGCTTCAGTAAAATACCTCCCCTACTTTAGTGCATCAATACTATTCGATTCAGAGCAACTGCCCGACGTCCGTATTGCGAACAAAAATTGCATGACTTCTGAATGTATTACAACCGTTTTTGTACATCAATTCTATTTCAAAAATATGACCTGCTTCGCTTCAGCTAAGCCGAAACCAATCGCACACGTTCAGGATAGTATACCTGCTACTGTAGAACGTTAATGTTGTTCCACTCGAACCAAGTGACTGGGGTAAACAGATGGTGAAGATACTGCGTGCCTTCTGAGTTTGTCTTTGCTGCTTGTATACACTAATTTGATTCTATCATGATTAACTTTCAAACATCGAGCACGTGGAAAAACGACGCGTAGCTGCTGCATAGTGCCTCTGCTGCTCTCGTTCATGATTGGTGTTCGATGACAGTCATCTACCTCTAATTGATTAAACAGCTAATGGTCATATGAATTTTTGATATTGCCTCAACTACTTTTGTAGATTAATTCTGTTCTCGAAGGATCGATGGGTAGGTGTTGTCAAAGTGAACAAAGATCATGTCGCTGCTGAATAATGCCTCTGCAGCTCTAGTACACCAATTGTGTTCAATGAGAGTCAACTAATTTTAGTCGGCTGAGAAAACAAAGACAACATCACTCTTGAATAACTTTCCTTCTGTCAGAGTACATCAACTCTATTCAGTAACAATCAACTAATGATGTCAGATAAGCGAACAAAGATCACATCATTTGTCGATAGTGTCTCTCCTGTCGTACTACATCAATCCTATTCGATAGCGTTCAACTACTGGCACTACGAAAGTGAACAAAGATTATACGACCCTTGGATAACACTTCTTCAGCTTCGGTACATAAATCATGTTGCGTATACTCAACTGCTGAGCATCGGTGAGACGAGCAAAAATAATGTCTCTACTGGCCGTTGCTTCTCCAGATTTAGTACATCAATCGTCTTCTTTAAGCATTAACTTTCAAGTTTGATCTGCGCTACCAAAGAATACGTGGCTATTGGATAGTGTCCCCACTACATTACTACATGAATCGTGTTCAGTGAGAGGTAACTGCCTTTGGCCGGCTCAGGCAACAGCGACCACATTAGTAAAGTATAATGTCTCCGCTATCGTAGTAAATCAATTCTATTCGATAACAATCAACTGCTGATGTTGGATAAGTTAGCAAAGATTATACGAATAATGAATAATGTTTCGACGCCTTTATTAGATAAATTCTGTCGCATCATGCTTAAGGTCTAGGTGTCCACGCGGCTGTAAAGGGCGCAGGACTGTTGAATAGTGCTTCTTCTTCTCTCATTCATAAGTGCTTTTCGAAGACAGTCAACTACCTCTGATTAACTCAGTCAACAAAGGTCACCTTGCTCGTAAATAGTACCTCTCCTGTCATAGTACACCTACTCTACGCGATAAAGCTCAATTGGTGGCATGTTGTAAGCAGACAAAAATTATATAACTCTTGGATAGTGCCTCGTCTGCTTTTGTACGTCAATGTCGTTGAATAGAAATCAATAGCCTAGCAACGACTAGGCAAACAGAGGTCAAATGAGTCTAGAATTTTTTCACTCCTAGATTTGTATACTAATGCAGTTCGATTCATATCAACTTCCTGGAATCACCTAAGCGAACAAAGATCAGGTTATTCTTGAATAGTACTTCATCTGCTATAGTACGTTAATGCTGTTATAACAATATCAATTGCCTTGCTTTGACTAAGGGAATAAAGGTCCAATGATTTTTGATCAGTGCATCAGCAGCTTTCATACGCCAATTTCCTTCAGCGATAATCAATTGCATTGTATGGGCTAAGCGAATTTGTATGACAGCAGCCCGAAATGATGCCTCGTCTTCTATTATACACCAACGCTATCCGATTCCGTTGAAGTGTGTCGCGTCGGATGTGCAAGAAAGGATCATATATTGCCTGGATAATGACTCTCCTTTGATAGTACATGAACGCTGCGCGATGAGAATCAAGTGTCTCAGGCTGGCTAAGCGAGCAAGAATCACATGATAGTTTGATAATGAGACAGCCACTTTAGTGGGTGTATTTCATTCGTTAAGAAGCAAGCGCTGGGTTTGAGGAAAGACGAATAAAGTGACATGGCACAAGGATAATGTCTCTTCTACTTTTGTGTATGAATATCGTGACACAAGAATCAATCTTGTCAAGTCGAAAAAGCGAACAACAATCACATAACTACTGCATTTTGCCTCTTCTGATTTCGTTCAGAAATTCCATTCAATAAGCAATAAATATTTGACGTCAGCTTGAGTAAGAAAGAGAACATCGCTTGTATCCACTGCCTCTCCTCGTCTATTACATGAATACTATTCTCCAGAAAACAACTGTCTCAGACCAGCTTAACGAACAAAGATGACATAATTACTTGATAGCATCTCAGCTGCTTTAGTACATCAGTTCTGTTTCAGAAGAATGGCGCCCATAGCATTGGTAAGACAAGCAAAGACCACGTGGCATCTGAATTGTGCTCTGCTGCTTCTGTACACCGATTATGGTAAATTAGAATTATGATTCTGTTGTCTGCTGGGCTAATAAAGAAAACGTCACTTCTGTTGATTTCCTCTTATTGAGTACATGAATTTGTTGCGAATAGAATCATGGTGCTCGAGGACGTTGTGAGAATGGAGATCACACAGATGTTGCAAGGTTTGTCTCCTGGTTGCATGAAAATATTGCGCTCTCGAGTAGTTTATCGGTTTGCAGCGCGTAAGCAAGCAAATGTCGTGTGGCTGAAGAATTATATCGCAACTACTTCAGTAAATCAATTGTGCATAAGATGTGGCAATTAACTTGTCTGGTTAATAATACCATTTATCACATGGGTATTGCACGTGATCACTCCATGTTCTGTACATATATTGTGATCTTCACTATTTCGTACGATCTCATGAACTACTCCGTGGAATTTCGGATTATTAATGAATTACATCTCTGCTGGTTTCATTCATCGTGTTGATTGCTGACGTATTCATTGGCTCATCTTCTAAGACAAGAAACATTACATGGCTAATGAATTGTGTTACGACAAGTTTAGTACGCTAATTATTATTTTATTTCGGTTAATGCATAGATGTGCAGATGGCAGCAAACATAACGTAAATAACGAATGAGATCACTCCTGGTTATATTCATGAATACCATTCATTGAAAAATCAGTGAGTTCTCATAGGCTTGACCGACTTCGATTATTGACCGGACGAATCATGTCACACCGTGTTCTATGCACAATCTCTGTTTCACTTGTCATCAAAGTGATACTAACTTAGAAAATATGAATCACCACGCATTTGAGAAATGTTGCGTCGCCTAACCTTGTGCATTTATTGCATGTACACTCGATCGACGGAGTTGTCATGGACATGGTGTAATATTAGATGTACGGCGAATAGTATACTCGTGTGTATCCTCAGGTTCATCTAAAGAATAAAATAGAAATGTTAGGAAGAGATAGGATAGTATTCGTTAGAGGTAGAGTGGAACGACTTACACTCAGCCATGTTGTTGTTTTCGGATTGTTGTCGAAGAAAAATGCGTTTGTTTGAATCGCACACAAAGTAGTATATATTTAATGTTCGGACAGAAAAAAACAGCGAGAAAGAAAAAACCTATTGACGCACTCTTTAAACATTACAAAGAAGGAATGTGGGAGAAAAATTATTTAAAAGAAAAAAAAAGTAACTGGCAGAAAAGTAACTGGGAAAGAAAATGTGTCACAAATATTCTAAATGTGCTGCTTGAGGGTGTGAGTGTGGACTTTGGATGTTCTTGTGCGTTATAACCCTGCATCGGGCTGCGACAACGACTCTACCATAGTCAGATTCGCAGTGATTGTGAAGAACTTTTTTTGAGTTATTGCTGAAATTACTTCAGTAAAAAAAATCAAATATTTCTACTTTTATGTTGTAGCAACTTTCTTCGTATGTTAAAGAATAAAGAAAAATACACTACTTTACTGGCTCATAAATAAGTTTTTGTAAAAATATTTATCAGAAGGACAATCTCCTTCACAAGTAGCATAAGAAGAAGTACATATGCCTAATCACAAAAAAGTTTTCGAAGATTCTCGGAGTCGGGTTTGACAGTCAAAAGTTTTGATTCTTTGGGATTCTGGAATCCATACAAGTATCGGTGTAGGAGTATGCTTACAATTAAACAATACTGCTACACCCACACCATTACTGGAAAGAATGATTCATCATGGTAATTACAACATTCACTTTTCGAATCATTCGATTAAAAGTCAATAATTGATATGAAATGGATTTGAGTCATTTTTCAATTCTCACAGCTACTTATATAACATCGTACCACTGGCATACAAGTGGTATAGAATTCGACTGGATATTGTCATTAAATTTGTCTGTCTCTCACATTCTTTCGTTCATCTTCAATTTTTAGCAAAAAAACAAACTCCACTTATTCAGAATGTTTATTACGAACGTCCTTTATTCTTTACGTTACATCGATTTGTATCGTGTCAATATACTCTATCTTACTTCACTAGTATCTGTCACTCTATCTTCATTCTGTATGATGTGTTTACTCGAATGTTCCAACAACATACAAAAGAAAAATCATTAAAAGCATTTCACAAAAACAACAAACGAAAGAGAAATATGGACGAACAAAATAAAGAACAAAACTAAAAACAAACTTCTCAAAAACTATGATGATGAAAGATTATTAAGATGAAGGATGTGGGTGCGGGTGTTGATACTCTATTTTCTACGCATTTACTCATGTGTGAAATAGTGTGAAATGAATCGAGGCCACAGGAGAGTGTTCATGGCGGACCAATAGCAAAGGGTGTTTGTAAAGTATGGTAGTTCCATGTTTTACTAAAACTGAAACTGATTTGTCTGCCATTAACATTTTCCTGTGATCTTGATGTATTTCACACTTTTTTCCTTAATTCATTTGAATTCTTCAAATACTGTCCACATTGGTTCATCATGCTGCATACCTTTTTTATCAGCAGTGTGTTTGTTACTCATATGCAATAAATAAAGTTTGAATCTTTGGTTGCATAAGAAGGTTCATTATTTACATAATACCTAATTCAACTGTCAAGAAACTCCTAATACCCAAGCAGACAAACTTTTTCAAAAATGCGTTTAAATGTACAAGAAAGGGCTTAAAATCCACAAAAAGTGGACGTGTTTCGCTCACAATCGTGATTCCCGATGGTCAGCGAAAAACAACCACTTTTCCCATTTTTGTGTGTTTACACGCATTTTCAGCCAAAAAACGCTTGTAAACGCATAAAAACTAGTCATCTTTTTCATTCTCGTTAACTACAATTGTAACCATGATTGTGATTCACGAGTATAGAAAAGATGACTACTTTTTATGTTCTTTTTATGCGCTTACAAGCGTTTTTTGGGGTGGGGTGTGGCTGTGGATGTGAAAATGTGGGTGTGGGTGGAGTGTGGCTGTGGATGTGGATGTGGATGTGGATATGTGGGTGTGGGTGTGGATGGGTGTGAGTGTGCATGTGGGTGAGGGTGGTACTCCTGTCATTCACTCACACCCACGCCCACGCCCACCCCCACACCCGATCCACCCTCACACCCACACTCCACATCTACCCACATCCACATCCACATCCACACCCTACTCATTTGCATTATATTAACATCGCCGTGACAATGCGAATTAGTTGCTCTTCAGTTCAGATTTAAGGCATTTGAAGAAAAAACACGTTTATATATGGCTTTGTTTATATCCCTTATTGTTTACTAACTTGAAATAATTTTCATGACCATAAATCAGTTCGCCTTCGTTTTGGAAAGATAGAATGGATGTTGGAAAAAAATCAAATTTTTCCACTGAGACTAGATTGAAGTACCGGCAAATCTGAGATATTTGAGATAGGAAAAACAAGAATTAGAAATGAATTCTATGGGAACTGATATTGTGCTTTCTTCCATTGACTCTGATCAAGAAAATTATTTACAATTTTCATTGTAACAGAACCAAAATGAATGTTGATTAAATAAAGATATTTCTTAAGATAGTTTGTAGGAAGGGCCGCTGAAAGTCGAAGAATAGAGTAAATGAAGTGTAGAACTGCTATGAACATTATGGTTTTAACTAATCATATCGTATTTATTTATTGATATTTCGACAATATTCTTTTGTCATTGTCAGAATAAATACAAATTTCACAATAAGAACAATACAAAAAGACTCAAGTTACGAAAAAAGAAAAATAAGTATAGAAT
>CAJNOP010003095.1:0-14358 GCA_905250075.1 Rotaria sp. Silwood1
CACATTGAGACTTTTGTTGAGAATCTCAATTGACGAGTATGAGTGACAATCAACTGTCTTGAATGTCTTTTGAATCTTCTTGAGATATTCGAAAAAAGAAAAGAAAATCCGAGAAAGTGACAGTCAATAGATCCTATTCAACAGTAAGAAACTGAACATCTAAGAGACGAAGTTCCATCCTTATTTCGATTCAATGAAGAAATCAAAACTATCTTCGAAAGAATTATTTCTCTTTGTATCGATCGACTGTTGACAACAAATGAAAAGTAAAATTTTTCAAAAGATCTTTGTACATGTTATGCTCTGTTACGATCAATAAGCGCCAGAGAATATCGTGTCATTCATTGAAGATTACTACCCTTCTATGGTCTATATATATGGGAGTGTTTCATCAGTTACGATATTCCAGTAACTTTTTTTCATATAGCCTAAACCACGTATCAGAAAAATATGGTGTTTGTATCGTTTATAGTACATATATTATGCTAATAGTTTGCTTTTCTTCAGACTGTGCCTCTTTTACATGAAGAGATTGGTCGAGTTCTGCCTCAAGATCATTTGATTAAAGACGTATCTGTAATTAAAAGATTCTAAGATCTTGATAAGCGAATCCCCTTATGTACAAATGACAGAGCTTGAACAAAAACAAATAATCAGCGTTACTTCTGCACTATAACTCATACAAAAACCATACTTTTTCGATATACGAATGGTTCTGTATAAAAAAAAAACCTGGAATCTCCTATTCGGTTAGGCACTTTCATATGCATAGCTTTTCTCAGTCATGTGATGGCCTTTTGTTCAACTTTCTATAAATTATAATATCCTTTGTTATGCAAGCTATTTTCTTGATTTGACTAATCGCCCGGCGATTCCAGCAGGGAAATCTTATAGATATGAATGGCAGGCGAATATGTAGTAGTCATCTAGAATTTCAAATATATTTTATCGTGAAACTTCGCGCTTAACTAGTACTTGATGGTACAATTTGAGCATCTGAGATTCAAGCGATCTCGAATTAAATTTTATTTTTGATTAATATGCACTACAGTTCTCGCAAGTGGTCTCTTATCGAAAAGAGTTTTATTTTAATTGCGTCCAAGTGCAAGGTCTCGGACAACTCCTTTCTTTATAAACGCAGTAAATTCATCCAAATTGAGTGTATAATCGTTGTTGGTGTCAGCCGGTTGAAAATAACGAAGAAGCATATATGAATTGGAATTAGGGATAATGGCGGGCATAAACGCAGCCAGTTCGCCAATATCAATAGTGTCTGAATGGTCAGTGTCAAGTAGACGAAATGCTTCAGGTATATCTTCCGCTGCAAGATGTCCCATCAATAAGGGTCGTGTCACTTTCATGAAGCTATCAAATGATAACCACGGTTTCTTAATCGATGCGGCTAGCCGTTCAAACTCTCCTCTCTTGACATGAACATGATGTTGACGTATTTTACCATTGGAATGAATTTCGTCATATACATACTCAGCTTCAGTAATTTGGTCACCCTTTCGATGTAGAACTTCATGCACACGAAGTCGGCTATTATCATCCATCGTAAAACAAAAACCTAACTAGAACAATATGAATAGGCCATATTTTATATATAATCACGTACCTTCTTTTTATCGGAATGGTTGATAAAAACAATTGCTTCCAGTTGCTATTACTGTTCTGATGAAAATGAAAGACAAACACACAACAGCAAATGTCTTATGTAGCATTTTTTTCTTCTGACACTTCTATGGCTACACACTACGTAATTCACAATCACATATCGATTTGATAAGAGAGCAGCGAATTGAAAAAATATATCGCCAATGCTGTGCATAGTTTTTTATGTTAACAATCCGATGTAAAAAATGTAGGCAACAGCTTTAGTTATCTGTATAACACAATCTTAAAACTTAATTCTATATCATATTCAACCGGTCATGATCATCCATTTAGTTTTTTTTTTCGTTATAAAAAGTTATTGACACAATGTTCTATTTGCATTTTTTGGTCGTCTCTTCGCATGCATTGATCTACTGACGTATAGATTTTTTTTAATTGGGGAGAAAACAAACAAATCCATTCGATCAAAATACTTGCATTTTGAAAGCTTTCTACGTATAAATGTTGATATTTTCATTAGAAATCAGAATAAACTTTCTAAACTTTCTCTTTCCTTCAAATCAAACATCGAACTACACAAACGTATAAGTCTTCTTGTTAAATCAAAATATACCATCGGAGTTGTGGGTGTAGGTGTTGATGTACGGAAGAGCTATACACACATACATCCACACCTATCGAGCTCTTGGATTCCCATTTTCAAATAGGTAGATGGGTTGTCAATGGATCATTTAACGCGCAATTTTCGACCACTAGAGGGAATATTTCCTAGGGAGATCGAAATTTGATTAAAATAAAAAGGATTTCGTTCGACAGATATCTTATTCTTGAGTCATCGAAACCTATTGAATATAGGAAGAGGAAGAGATTCGCAAATCGGCACTTACAATGCATTTTCGTCGAACATCTAAACTAAATATAAACTATTATTCTTCTTTGAAAGTTATCTTTTCAATTCATAAAAATGATAATATTTTGAACGTTGTTTGTTATTTTAACATTTTTGCACGTCTCTAGCTAAATGAAAAGCTTTTCTCGAATTTCAGATTTCATATAAAGAGCTTATTAGATAAATAACCGATTTGTGTGATAAAGTATAAAATGAATATTTAGAAATTTTTTCACAGGTTCAAAACGCATAAAGCCCTTATGACTATGCTTTCGTTAAGAACGCGGACGATTTCATTCTAAGTTTTCATCAATTCATATTAAATATTGCTTAGAAAATTATGAAATTAAGAGGAAATATATATGAAGCATAGATCATTCTGATAAGATCGTTCAATAAGAATGGCATTTCAAAATCACTGTTTGAAGAAATGTCAAGTACTCAAAATTAAACTCAGCAGTCGAAACCGTTATTGTATCAGGCTTGTTTCTACTGAGCCCCTCGAAAGTATCCTTCCGATATGTTTCTTTTCCTCGATGAGTCGGTGGTAATCTTACGATAAGTTTTCTCTCGTCGAATATTCGAAGCTGCAATGAGTACCGAGGTGTCGAAAATAAGTACCCGATGGGACACAGTTTTCGAGTTGCTCGGAATTCGACGGCTTTTGAGGGGCTCGAAATAATAACAGAGCGAACAAAAAATATATATTTCAAATTTTCGACCACTCGTCGAGCCCATCGTGTGCTTTTCAAAGTCTACTTGTGTTATGGTTTCTCGCACGATTCGCAATGGTCTGCCAGGGACTATCGAAAACTATCAGCAGCTATGGACGTCTATACCATTCTTGTTCTGATAGACTTGGAAAATTTGTTAGACCCTTCTATTATAATAATATATGGGAAAAAAGTTCGCGACAATTTTCCTATCGATATATTTTTGCAACTACTTGAACAATTTGAACAAATAAATTGTTTTTTGTAAATTGTAGAGCTTTCCACGCTGCATCTTGTGGTATATTTTGTTTTTTTTTAATAAAATGTATTAGGTGATGAAAAGATGAAATGAATTACTTGTGTAAAAAAAATGACTTTTTCACAGCGTCGAAAATCGGTCGCACAGAATTTTGCTTTTTTGGAAAACAAAAAGTGCACAATTAAAATGAGCTGTACTTTGTAGATTGTAGAGCTTTTCACGATGCACCTTGCAATATAGTTTGATTTTTTTATACAATGTATTAAATATTGAAAAACTGAAATGCAAAAAGGCGGCCGTTTAATCTGTCCCACCCGTTATTTTTGGAGAACCAAAAACGTATGTAACAAACTTCCTTTATTGACTCTCTTAGTTCTTGAGCTAGAACCTTTATTTTTACACAATAAGTACACTTTGAAATGCTCTTTAACATGACTGTTTATTTGTTAAAATTACTCAAGTAATTGCAAAACTATATCGATAAGAAAATTGCCACGAACTTTTTTCCCATACCTTATTTGCAAAAATAAGTAAATATGTAGATGAGCTTGCTTCTTTATGTCTAGTTAATATTTTATATAAAGAAAATTTTTGGTCTTTCTTACGACTATTATCAACCACTGAAATTGTTGATGGAAAAAACAGGACAAAAATACAAACAAGATGAAGAAAAGACAACATTAACACGAAAAACGAAGTATGTCCCTAATGCGGAAACCAAAGAAATTATTGGAAAAAAACACTATGAGACATGTACATATTTAGATTTATATATAACATCATAAAACTATTACAACTCATACCCACACAACTACATCCATAGGTACATATGTCTCATAGTGTTTTCGAAAAACTTTTTGGCTTCTGCTTTATGAACACATTTCGTTTTTCGTGTTAATGTTGGCTTTTTTCCATCAACAATTTCAATGGTTGATAATGGTCGTAAGAAAGACCAAAAATTCCCTTTATATAAAATATTAACTAGACACAAAGAAGCAAGCTCATCTACAGGGTGGGCCATAAGTAAGGTAACAAAGTATTTTTTTTCGATTTCTTTGTTGTACATCGTGAGTTAGGTCTCATATTTATACCACATATACTATGTGATACCAGTAAGAGATTTGGCATATGACCAGCCTTATGGTCTAGTAATATGCTCAAGAACGTCTAAATATATCCTAATTACTGTTATATGAGTGTAAGAGAACTTCAATGTTTTTCGTGTTACATTCGATTTTCGTATTTTTGTCCACTTATCCAGATCTGAGAAATGAATTTGATTCAACAAAATTTTGTATTGTTTTAGTCTAGAAGAGTTCAAAATTTGGTTATATCGAATGCAACACGAAAAATACTGAATTTCTCATACAGTTACATAAGAGCAATTAAGATATATTTATACGCTTTTGAATAAATTATAGGTGTGAGTGGGTGTGGAGTCACTTCTCTTGTTCGACAAAATCCACACCCACACCATATTGCACATGTGCAGCTTTAGTAATATACTTTCTACTTGTTTTGCATTTCTTTCATTTTTCTGAATTAGCCCACTTTTGTCACAAAATCTTATGTTCTCAAGAATAATATTTTGAATTCTAATAGATCTTAAACTTATTCCATCGTTAATCCAAAACCCATTCTCTTCAAAATAACCGATATGTTCATTAGAGTTTCCAGTTTTGACAAGTACGACTACATTTTCGGGAATTTCTGGTAAAATGGTTTTGTTGAATATCTGGATCTTAAATAACGATCGCAAACTGAATCAAAAGATATTTTGCTTCTTTTAAAATATTCATCTTATCGGTTATTATTTGCTGTTCTTAACTAAATTGTTTGTATATGCAATATGATAGTAAACTTTAGCAACT
This sequence comes from Rotaria sp. Silwood1, assembly GCA_905250075.1. Classification (NCBI taxonomy): domain Eukaryota; kingdom Metazoa; phylum Rotifera; class Eurotatoria; order Philodinida; family Philodinidae; genus Rotaria; species Rotaria sp. Silwood1. Next base: position 5,350 of record CAJNOP010003095.1, read on the forward strand.
ATATTTTTATAGCTTAATACTTGTCCATTTCCTAAATGATATCGAAATAAATGGCAAAGTTCACTTATTTCTTCTGATAATATTATAGCTTGCTGTTTTATTGCAACAAGTCGTATTTCTTCTTGACTAATAAACTGATCATATTTTTCTCAAATTTATTCTAAAATATTTATCATAATTTATTTTTCTTTGATATTTCTCGTATTATTTATTACGTATTTCAAAATCTTCCCTTTTCTTGTCATAAATTCTTAATATCACGTCAGATGTAATTATTACAGCTTAATAATAAATTATAATATTGTACTGATGTTTCGAATTTCAAAATATATATGAATATTTCACAAGTGAATATGAAGTATATTATATGAGTGATTCAAACCAATCGAATGTATCCCAAATCGTTGTCACTGTTTATAAAAAGAAACGGTATTTTCTTTCCTTCATCTGTGGAAAACATCGTTTCTGTTTTTGCTTTCGTTATTTATATGATTCTTTTATTAGCAAGACGCATTATTGTATATATTAAGAGATACAGATTAAATTAAGCGATAATAATTGGAAACGATGACGAATCGTGAAAAAGAAAGAGATTTTAAAGATAGAAACCCATCATTAAGTTTTAACTTAATTCTTGTTAATATGGAAAGTAAAGAAGTAGAAAAGAAATCTTCTCTTCAAGATATAAGATGTCAAAATGATGATGAATATAGTAGTGGTGATGAAAATGATATTGTTGATATAGTATATTTGCCTGAAATTTCAATGATTAAAAGGAAAGAAGATCAACTTTATTAACATCTTTTATCGATCGGTAATAAAATTTATGATGGTACAATTAACGAAAAATGACGTGAAGGATAAAGTACATCTAGTATTAATGATGAAGAAGAATATTATTCTAGTTCATGGAAAGATGATAAACCTGATGGATATGATTATAATTTTAAAAATCACGGTTTAATTCCTTTATCATGGTGATTTTAAGAATGGAATATTTAAAGTAGGTTATGAAAAAGTGTAATTATGAGATGAATATGAATATGAAGGTAAGATTCAAAATAGAAAATTCCATGATCTTGAAAATGATCTTAAACTTATAGCTAAGTCGAAAGAAGGAAAAAACAGAACTTGTTTATATACATGATATTGAACGCTATTATCTACATCGAGAAATAAAATCATCAGTTGATCTTTTATTTAAATTAGATCATAGTTATACAAATTCCAATAAATACACTAAAACAGATAAAAAAAACAAACTGCTAATGATTGTATTAATAATATTTGTCCAAGAGGTTTTACAAACTGTGATCGAATATTAGCATGATCTAAACATGAAAATAATATTAATTGTATTTCATCGAAAATTATCTTGGACAATAGTTCAAATAATGTTTTTAAACGAAATCTCAATTATCTAATTTAAAAACAATACTTTATTTTAATTCATTTGTAATAGATTTAATTAAAAAATTAATACGTTTAAAAAATTAGAAGAAAATTAAAATAGTTCTATTCTAGTAAAACTTAATGGAGAACATGTTTTTCATAAAACATTAAATGATAACAAATAGGATTCTAGAGAAAATTGATCCTAATGATATTATTGTATCATTTCATGCAAGAAAGAATTCAAACAGCGATATTAGAGACTTAATATAGCATTAATATCGATAAATTAAAAGAAAATATGATTTGAGTTTTTATGATAAGAAAAATTGAAATGAAAATATATGAAGACACCAATTTAAATTAAATGAAGATATTTCAGTAGATGAGAAAATTATTAAAAATGATATTGAAGTTAAGAAATAGTTCACCTATTTGAATATAATCTATTCGTCAAGATACTTTGACTAAAGAAATAAGAAATGAATTTTTTAGTTAAAATTTTGCAAGATTCTAAAAATTAAATTCTTAACTTATTACAAACGAAAAATCTATCTCATTACGCTGTGAATATACATATCGATGCTGAATATTTTAATCGATTTTCTGCTTATTTAAAATCAATGATAGCTTATTTAAAGATAATAAGTTCAATTATCAAAATAAAACGAAAGTGATTAAGAAAATTCAAATTCGAGTTAAAATTAATTGAAGGAAAACAAAATATTACAAAAGTTATTGATTATTTTCTTAATTTTAATATAGAATTTTTTAAATTATTGAAAATTTTTCAAAAATATTTTTCGTTTAGTATGCATTCGGAATTTCATGAAAATGCTTCAAAACTCATGTCTTTAATAACAGATATTCTTAAACAAGAACAAAGAGAAAGAACCTATGCCTAGTCAGTCTTATACACTTAAAAAAACATAAAACGTCTAATTTAAAAGTTGCTTTGCAAAGAAGATTTCTTGAAGGAAACATTGTTGATGTGAAAGTTTTATTACAATTGCATGTAAATATTAATGAATAAGGTGATGGCCCTAAAACAAAAACCGCTTTCCATAGAGCACAATAAATATTTTATTTCATTTCTCTCTTAGATCATATTGATAAATATAAAAAAAAAGAAAATCCAAATAAATTTGAAAATGAATTAAAAACAAATAATTTTGATAGTGATTTTTCTTTGAAAAAATCGAAGAAAATGATATTTATAAAATTCTGAAAATTAATGAAGCAAAAAGAAAATAAAATCACCCATGTTTTCATTATGTATTAAATGTAATTATAGAGAATTATTAAAAGTGTAAAGATATGGAATCAAGCAAGTCGCATAGAAATTATTCAATTGAGAGCAGAATAAATAATGGCAATAGGAAAATCATTTAAGTATGTTAATAATCAAAGAAATTATAACAGTTTAGTAAAATTAAAAGAAGATTGTTTCAATCCATTTCAAGCTGTAACAATTGATAATGAACCTTATGAAATATTTTGTGATAAATTAGAAAATATTAAAGAGAAATGACTCTTGATCATGCTTTAAAGTTATTTTAAGAAAAAAAAAAATGAAATTTTATTAGGAATTTGAAAGATTAAAAATGCTTTTTTGACACTGTGAAAAGCTATTTCGAAAGTATTTTGATGAGATTATCAAAAATAAAAAAAAAACTCGAATTAAACACATAATTAAAGAAACGAGAAAAAAAAAAATTGTTAATAAATCGAATTTTAAAAAAGAAACACTCCCAGTTATCATTGCTAGACTATAGGTTGTACTTTCTTGAAGAGTCTCTGACTTTATCGAAAAACATCAAGAAGAATTTTTATTAAACAATAAATATAATACAAATCATTTATTACAATCTGATCGTATTCAAATTCTTGGATTATTAATACTATTAGATATTGATGGAAAGACAAGTTCACGTTCTTCTAATCCACCTGCTGAGATTTTAACTGGACAAGAAAAATCTTGAGCCTGAGCTCTCTTAGGAGGATTTTTTTAGTTTGATTGGTTATCAAATAACAGTATATATATTTTCAGACATTCTATCAGAAGAAAAACTATCTCCCACCAATATTAAATAAAATGAATAAACAAAAATTAATTTTTTTGAACCGATAAAGTTTATGTATTTTTTTTTTCGCATCAATATGATGAATTATATTATCTAGTACTTAGAATTAAAAGGGTGGGTGTGGGTATGATTAAACAGAACATTAATACTGACACTCACACTCTCAACTTGTCAAACTCTACCTACTTATTTAAAAAAAAACACGAGGAAAAAAATTTGATTTAATTTCATATTATTCAGGTCTCGCTATAGCGAGCAGACAAGCATGTCACTTTTTGTACTGATTTGATATTAAAAAAAGTGTATCTAATTTATTATATAGTTTGTTCCCTTCCTACAGATTTTTGGTATCTAAATTTTTAATGACAAAAAACGGTCACTTTTTCTTTTCAAAAATAGTGAAAAACTTTTGAGCGTTTAAACGCATTAAAAAACACAAGTGAAACATCAAATTATATGTAATTTTTTTGACTATTTTGGAAAATTTTATTTTATGCGTTTATTTGTTATATTTTATATATAACAATTATCTGTATTTCTCTTCTTGCTACAGTGATATAGACTCTTTTTTGCTACAACTTGTCAAACTTAATTCAACATGCAGTTATATTTTACTTTCGTAATGGTAAAATCTAGCTCTATTTTTGTTATCCACTCTAAATTTCTAAAGGAGACAATTACCCAAAAAGAAAAAAAATATATATATTATTCATATGCACTTTTAGTGATGTAGTACTTTCGATCTTCCGTGTTATCTTGTCTACTTAGTTGAATAATCACAACTTGGATTATATCTTGAATGTTAGTGACGTGTAGCGACATAGAATGTATAGAAATAACAGATCTAAATTACTACTTAATCAAAAATGCATTTGAATAGTGTATATATATACGTAGTTTTCTTTCTGGGTAACTGTCTTCTTTAGAAACTAAGGATGGAGAGTAAAAAGAAGAGCTAGATCTTACCTATACGAAAGTAAAATATAACTACATGCTGAATTAAGGCTGAGATGTTGTAACAAAAAAAACTCGATATCGCTGTAGCAAGAAGAGAACGAATACGAAGTACAAGTATGTTCATTATCTGATGAAGTACATCTCAATCGTTATTAATTTGCAGGAATGAAAGGACTGAACAATGAGAAATACTATCATATTACACTCAAACGTCTGAATCTTCTGTAAACAAAACTTGTCCCTTTGAAATTTACTATTCCTTCATAATGCAAACCCTTATATGTGAAAAAAATTCTGGCTCATCTACAGACAAAGTAACTCTTAGATAAAAATATAATAGACTAACAACTCTTTCGCAGCTATTCGACTGGATAGGAATGATTGGAAATGTCTCAGTACGTTTTCTTTCCATGCGACGTAAATGATTAAAAATAATATTTTTTTATCTATGTATAATCACTGTTCATCTTGATCTTAATATTAATCTAGATAGCGAAAAAGAATTTTTACTAAATAAATACATGGCTATTCATTATGCTGTTCATATAAACCTAAGCAAAAAATATATAATGTTTTTCTATAAATAATTAATGTTCATATTGGTCTTGATATTGATTTAAATCAAAAAGATAAGTTTTATCAAAAGATTACTTACTGCTCATTGTATTATTGAAGTTAATTTGAATAATATAAGTAAATAATTTTTATCTACTGTCACTAGTTATTGATTTTCATCATGAGATTTAATCTTAATAAAAAATAACAATCTTTTTTTTTATAAGAGACGACTTACTGTTTATGTTGATATGAAGCATGATCTAAACAAAGAAAACCATGAGTTCTATCAAAAAATACTTACTTGTTTTTGTATACTTGAGGTTAATCTAAACAATATAAATAAATAGTTTTTATCTATTAACACTAACTTTGGTTTTTCATCGTGAGATTAATCTCAGTAAAAAAAGCTTATATTTGTATAGATTTCGGACCGAAACATATTGTTGAGACATTAATAATACTAGCGTTCGCTATATTATATTGGTTCTATCTAAAGAGCAACTAGTGTTCGGGTTATGTAGTTAGTTGCATTGAAGTCAAAAAAAAGATGAGATTCACGTATTAGACATAATAAATCGGTACAGCTCAAGACAACCATAAGATTTTGACTTCGGAACGAGGTATATATATAAGGGTGTGTGCGTGTGGGTGTGGGTGGGCGTGGGTGTGGGTGTGGGTGTGGGTGTGGGTGCGGATGTGGGTGTGGGGTGTGGGTGTGGGTGTGGGCGGGTGTGGGTGTCGGTGGGTGTGGGGGTGGGTGTGGGTGTGTGGGTGTGGGTGTGGATGTGGGTGTGGGTGTGGGTGGGTGTGTGGGTGTGGGTGTGGGTGTGGGTGTGGGTGGGTGTGGGTGGGTGTGGGTGGGTGTGGGTGTGGGTGTGGATGTCGGTGTGGGTGTGGGCGTGGGACGTCGGCGGTGGTGTGATGTTCTTATTGTGTTTAGACTCACCCACGCTACACCCACACCCTCACCCCCATGCACACCCGCACCCACAGCCACACCCCACGCCATACATCCCACACCCACACCCACCCACACGCACACCCCACACCCATCCCCACCCCCACAGCCAACAATCACACCCATCCCCACCCACATTCGCGCCCACACCCCACATCCGCACTCGACACCCCACAGCCACTCCCACCCCCCACACTGATACACCCACACCCACGCCCACACACCACACCCACACCCCACCCAAAGCCACACCCCACAGCATACATCCCACACCCACTCACACGCACACCCCACACCCATCCCCACCCCCACAGCCAACAACCACACCCACACCCACCCACATTCGCGCCCACACCCCACACTCACATCCCACATCCATACCCACAGTCGACACCCCGCACCCACCCTCACACCGACACACCCACACCCCATCCACACCCCATCCACAGCCATACCCACGCCCACGCCCACACCCGCATCCCACACCAGACCCACACCCACCCACACCCACGCCCACGCCCACACACCCACACCCACGCCCACACACCCACACCCACACCCACATCCCACACCCGATCGAGATCCAAGCCATTTCATAAAACTGAATGAGCATCAGGGAAACGTTACGATAGATCAACCCACTCTAATCCTTATCCTCATGGTCAAGATACTTTGTTTGTTCGAGATGAAAATTATATAAATGAATGTGAATTACAATATTTTTTGTACTTCAGCGAGTCGTCTTCGGTAAAATTGAAGGTGTGGGTGATTTTCAGCTAGTGATTGTTGCGCAATCGTAACAGCTCGCTCAAAAAATGAGAACGCTGTCGAATACTCTCCCAATTTTCTATGAAACTCTCCGATGTTGCTGTAGGTAGTAGCCAAAGTGGGATGGTTCGGCGGAAGAGAATTTTCTTCGATTTCTAGTACTTGTTGCATGAACTCGAGTGCTTTGGAGTATTGTCCTATGCTATAATGGGCCATTCCGATTTTGTCGTAAATAGTAGCCAAAAATGAGAGATTCGGAGGGACAGCGCTTTTTTGGGTATCAAGTGACTTTTGATAGAATTCGAGCGCAGCCGAGTGGTTGCCCATGTTGTCATGCAGGAGACCAATGTTGCTGTAGGTAGCGGCCAAAGTGGCATGAGTCGCAGGGAGAGATTTTTGGCCAATTTCAAGGCTCTTTTTATAAAACTCGAGTGCTTTCGAGTACTCTTTCAGGTTTCTATACATCTCTCCGATGTTGTTGCAGGTAATAGCCAAAGTGGGATGGTTTGAAGGAAGAGAATTTTGTTGGATTTCTAGTGTCTGTTGCATGAACTCGGCTGCTTTGGAATACTGTTCTGTGTCATAATGCACCTCCGCGATGTTATTGTAAATAGTAGCCAAAAATGGAAGATTCGGAGGGACAGCTTTTTTTTGGATATCAAGTGACTTTTGATAGTATTCGAGGGCAGCCACGCGGTCTCCCATGCTCTTATGCACGCCAGCAATGTTGCTATAGGTAGTAGCCAATGTGGGATGGTTCGGAGGAAGAGAATTCTCTTGGATTTCCAGTGTCTGTTGCATGAACTCGAGCGCTTTGGAGTACTGTCCTATGTTATAATGCACCTCTGCGATGTTGTTGTAAGTAGTAGCCATTTCTGGATGATTGGGAGGGAGAGACATTTTTCGAATTCCAAGCGATTTTTGATGGAACTCAAGTGGTGTCGAGTACCGTCCCATGTTGCTATATACCGAACCGATGTTGTTGTAACTAGCAGCCAAATCTGGATGATTTGAAGGGAGAGACTTTTGTCGAATCTCCAGTGACTTTTGATAGAATTCGAGTGCAGCCGAGTACTTCCCTATGTTGTGATGGACCGAGCCGATGTTGCTGTAAGTAGTAGCGAAAAATGGATGATTTAGGGGAAGGGTTTTTTGCACGATTTCAAGTGTCTTTTTATAGAACTCGAGTGATTTCGAGCTTTCTCCCATCGTATGAAGCACCAGCCCGAAGTTGTTATAGGTAGAAGCCAAATGTAGGTGATTCGGAGGGAGAGTTTTTTCCTGAATTTGAAGTTTCTTTTGAAAGGATTCGAGTGCTTTCGAGTAAGCTTCCATGTTGTAATGTAGGAAACCGATGTTATCGTAAGAAGTAGCGAAATCTGGATGATTCGGAGGAAGAGACTCTTTCCGAATCGCAAATGATTTCCGATAGAGCTGGAGTGCTTTCGAGTAGTCTCCTGTGTCGTGATGCACCAAACTAATGTTGTAGTAGGTAATAGCCAAATGTGGATGACTTGGAAGGAAAATGTTTTGTTGGATTTCAAGTGCCCTTTGATATGACTCAAATGCTTTCGAGTGGTGTGCCATGTTGTGGTGCAGCGAACCAATATTGTTGTAGGTAATAGCCAAACTGGGATGATTCCAGGGGAGGAACTATCGTTGGATTACAAGTGATTTGTGATAGAACTCGAGTGCTGTCGAGTAGTCTCCAGTTTTGTGATGCATCGAATCGATGTTGGTGTAAGTTAGACCCAAATGTGGGTGATCCGATGAGAAAGTTTTTAGTTGGATTTGAAGTGCCTTTTGATAGAACTGGAGTGCTTTCGAATAATCTCCCATGCTGACATTAATGCAACCGATGTTACTGTATGTAGTAGCCAACAGTAGGTGATCCGAAGGGAGAGTGTTTTGTTGGATTTCAAGCGTCTTTCGATAGGACTGGAGTGCTTTCGAGAAGTCTCCCATGCTGTAATGCAGCGAACCAATGTTGCCATGTATTGCAGCCAAATGTGGGTGATTGAGGTGAGGAATTTTTTGCTGGATTTGGAGTGATTTATGATAGAAGTCGAGTGCTTTCGTGTACTCTTGCATATTTCTATGCACCTCTCCGATGTTGTTGTAAGTAGTAGCCAAATGTGGATGATTCGGAGGGAGAGTTTTTTGTCGGATTTCAAGCGACTTTTGATAGAATTCGAGTGCTTTTGAGTACTGTGCCATTTCGGTTTGCAGCAAACTAGGGTGTGGGGTGTGTGTGTGGGTGTGGGTGTGGGGGGTGTGGGTGGGGGTGGGTGT
>CAJNOP010003096.1:0-14357 GCA_905250075.1 Rotaria sp. Silwood1
TTTATTAATATATCAGCTTGTAGAGATCAAAAAAATCGACTTACTGATCAAAAGACATTTCTTAGACGAAGGAGCCAGTCACTCTAATTTTTCGGTCTTTAAAAAATTTCATCAGTAATTTCAAACAAAAATAGATACAATATTTTTAATTCCATTTTCAAAGATAGCACAACATTCTGATCCTTATCTATAGCTTTTGGCTTGTTTAAAATACTTTCAAACAGATCAAATTGAACAACCGTCTATATCAGAAACCTCGACTCATACTTGCCGTCCAAACTCATTTCTTAGGTCTTTCAAAGATTAACTCACTATTTTCGAATAAAAGCTAAGATAAAATGTCTAAGCACATATTCGGAAAGTGCACGATATGTTAGTCCTATTCCAAAGCTTGTAGCTCATAGCAAATATTTTCAAGGGAATTCAAAACAAATAGATATTTTGTTGCTAAACTTTCGGCCCACCGCTTATAAACAAACAAGTGAATTTGATCGATGCTATAGAAAAAGTACTGTGAAAATTTAGTATACTGAATTTTTACAATCAAATTGATCTATATATGTATAAATATAAAAGAAAAAAGATTTTTTTTCTGTCATAGATCGAAGTATTGTTTATTTTAAATTGTAAAATTGATCTAAGTTACTATGAAAGAAAAGTCGATTATACTATCTGGTGATCAATTAACATTAGAAGATGTTGTATCTATAGCTCGTTACTATAGGAAGGTTCAATTGACAGACAATAAGAATGTTAAATCCCGTATGAATACATCAGTTGATGTTATATCTAATGCTGTTGATCAGCGTTTGCCACTGTACGGTGTTACTACTCAGTTTGGAGGACTTGCAACACAAACTATAGAAAAATATATGTATGAAGAACTTCAGAGCAATCTCATAGCAGTGTTCCATATGGATACTGGTCCATCTTTACCATTGGAAGTTGTACGAGCTGCGATGGTTCTACGAGACAACTCGCATCTCATTGGTACTTCAGGTATTCGTCAAATATGGAATGAGTATATGATTATTTTTTTAATGAACAATGTCACTCCATTAGTGTCTCGATTGGAACATTAAGTGATCTTATGCCTTTGACATATATTGCTGCAGCAATAGCTGGTAATGATGAAAGAATTCTCGCCGATTTTCAAGGCTAAACTATGTCTGCACCAGTTGGTCTAGCTAAGTTGAACATAGAACCTTTGAATTTCACAGCCAAAGAAGGCTTGACTATCGTCAATGGTACAAGCGTAGTGACAGCATCTGCTGCTGTTGCTACATATGATTTCACTATATTCATGGCCGCTACTCTTCATATTCATGCTCTTTTTATGCAAGCACCTTCGAGTAACAAACAATATTTTCATTCATTTTTGCACCATATCAAACCTCACCTTGGTCAAGTAAGTATTCTATTATAAAAGGACTCATTATTTAGTATTTATTAAAAATGCCGTTGAAAAAAAACCAATATTACCGAACAGTTGTTTTTAGTTTGTTTTCTCGGAAGTAGAAACAAATAGAATTGATTTATGGCATTAGATTGGTCTATCGTCTTTAGATTGATCAATGGATAATACACCTTAGAAGGAGGAAAAAAATTGATTTCAATGACTTCATGTGATTTTAATGTCACATTTATATCATTTAATCCCTGGATTGACTAAATCAAGAAGAAGAAAAGAAAAAGCACGCATCTAAGAGACAAGTCTATAACAATTTTTCGAAAAACTCGATATCATATTAACGTAAATATAACTGATTTACTACAGTTCTGACTGTTGCATGTATTGTCCAACTTCATGCAGTGAAATACCAATTGATAAAATTTCGTTTCAAACACATGTAGTCGTATGGACTTTGCTTCTCTCGAAAATCTAAACTGACAGAGAACGAGCTAATAACTGAAATCAAACAGTTAATTCTATAATTCTTCAAAGCACTGTATATAAAACAAACTATAGATTACCTAATCGATTTACTTTCTCTTTTAAATATCACAGAGTATTTATTCTTGCAGAAAAAAAAGATGAATCTTCAATAAATAGTAATAATAATAATTTGTTTTTATTATTCACAGAAAAAATTAACAAAATAAATAAGATTTATATAAATAATTACTTTCAACAATAAGACAAGAAGAAAATTTTAATTATTAATTGTTTCTATGATGATATTTATCTAAAGCATATTGATAAAGTTCATTAGATTGTTCAATTGTTAATGGTTTCCATTCTTTAAGAATATTTTCATTTGAATATTCATCAAACAAATGTGTTACATTTTTTTCATCTTGTTTCAATAATAAATTTTGTTGTTGACAAAAAAGTACTGATAATTGTTGTTTATTAATTAAGTCTTTTTCATAAATAAATTGTTTTCGTTGTTGTCTCCGCTTTTGACGATTTCGTTTATATCGTTCACGTTTACGTGAAATTCTCGAATTTTGATCATTAGAATTTATAATTACTTTATCAGAGTATGGTGAAAAACTTTGACTTTTTAATGATAAACTTTGATGTTGATCAATTGAAATTCCTGAATCATTTGAAAGTTCTTCTTTTATTTCTTTACCAATAATATCAATTCCGAATGATGCATTATTAACTTTAGTTGATGATTTTTGTCTTAATGATGGATTAACTTGAACTTTATCTTTAATTTTCATTCTTTTTCAAGGATGAATAAATGACGATTGAGGAAAATATTCGAATTGCGTACTGTTTATGAATATTAGATTCTAAAAAATAAGTAAAAAAATTATTTTAGAAAAACAAAACAGCAGAACTTTAATGATGAAGATTTTACATGTTTTTGTATTAAATAAAATTATGTAAAACTGCCTTAAATAGAATAAAGATGAATAAGTCACTAAGTATTTTTTTTTCTCTCAGTAAGAATTTAGAAATGGATGAAAGTATTTTCATGTTCTATACAAAAAATTATTCGAAATCTATATTATTCACCACTAGTATTTACTCTTCGAATAGTAAATATCTTAATCTAATATTTCAACAGATGACGCTGGTTAAAATGTTAAGAAAATTTCAAAGAAAATGAAAATAGACATAGATTGTACAGTTCTTTATTTACTCGCACTTGCTCATACCTTCTTCAACTCTCTCTATTTCGTTATCGGAACATATTCTTGCTGATCATCAGAATTGCTGATTTACCTTAGGGTTATGTACATATGCAATGAAATATCATCACCATTATCATGCAATGTTCACTCTATTTGTACACATTCAACTTCTGCTTTTTCTTTCTGTCTGTGGCATGGGTATGGACATGATTATTGTTTTCCATAGATTTTTTCTTGTATTAGAGTTGTTGACTAATCATGTTACACGTTGCAATGATCTTAATGTGCGAACTGGTAGAGATACTTCTTCGCCATAGCGATATTTCGTTATTGAAAGAACTTTTCGTTTTGTGTTTATGATTTATAAATCATTTAAGCACACTCTAAGTGATCGTTTGAGAGTTTGATTTTCTTTCGAATGACAATATGTATACTTAAAATAGGTATGTTCGATTACTTGAATTATATCGGCAAAAACGTTATTTGAACGAAAGAATTTGACCGAATTAGTACTTGATTGTTTTAGACAAACATGAAGATAATTGTAGACAGTTTCATCATATATTATAATAGTTATTGAAAAATGCATTGATTTTCTCAATTCGATACCAATACAATGAATTTTATTGATGTTTATAAAAGTAATATAAGATCATTTTTGTTCTACAAGAATAATAGACCTGAAGTTGTAATAGAAAAAAAACTGATTATTAAACACATTATGAGAGAACGTTCAAGCGTAGTAATCAATGTTCCAAAAATACAAATTATATTTATCTACGTCTACATTTAGAGAAAAATATTTACTAGTGCGAACAGTCTATTGTGTAATTCATCTGATTGTAGTCATGTATCAAACGGCTGTTTATGTTTCTTTGTATATTGTGTTTGGTTTATGATGAAAAAATCAAGTCATCTAGTTGAACTTATAAAACGGGTTAGTTTTTATCTATTGAATTATTGATCTGGAAGAAAAACGAAAGGAAAATGAATACTTTTGCTAAATATTATTTCATCAAGTCAATGTGTTTCGTAATATCCTATGATACAATAATAAAGGTAGGTATATGAATGAGAGTGGCAATCGGTGCGTACGTTGTTTCATATCATCTATTATTTATCTTACTCACTACACGTTATTAACATTTTCCTGTGGAGTTTTTATCACAGAATGAGTTTCTATAGCATGACAACCATAAGCAAAATAGAATCAATCAATGATAAGAGGTAGTAACACTTTTGAAGTCAATTATTATTCATTCGTTTAAAAAAGCATGTCGCGAAAATGAATGTCTGTGTTTTATAAATCTCCCATGTAACCATTTTTAGGATTAGTGACGCGTTTCCGAGCGTTTGTGCAATATAACGTGACGCGTTAAAACGCGTCCAAAATGCAACATTTTAGGGCGTTCAAACGCGTTTCATTCAATAAACGCATCTACACTGGTTTAAATTCGTGCGTTTAATTTATTCCCAAAAAAAATTCAAAAATAATCATCACCCTATATTGGAATCGAACCGACGCACCATAGCGAGCTATGATATAAGACTCAAATCCTGTCAGCGACAACTTGAACCGAGATTTGAACACGCGACCAACTGATTGCGAACCAAGCACAACTAGCTCTGAGCCATCCATGCCTCGAAAGTGTTTCTATATCATTGAACCAAATGAATAATTCTTTTTTCTCTCTTTAATATAAGGTTTCACAATGGAGATATTGTGATTTATCTTTACTTCGTGAAATAATTATAAATAAAATATTTATATTTATAATATCCATAAAATAGAAAATTTACATTTATGAAATAAAAATGAAGATTTTAAGATTTCAATTTTAAAAAATGAAGATTTTTTTATTTATTTTTATTTTGTAAATATTATAAATATGAATATTTTATTTATGATTTATCTGTATTTCATAAAATAATTATATATAAAATATTTAAATTTATAATATTTATTAAATAAAATATTTACATTTTCAAAATAAAATCCTTATCTTCATAAAATAAAGAAAATTAAGTTTCTTTATTTTTTTACAAAATAGAGAAATTAAAGAATGAAAATAGTTTATTTAAAGTTAGACAATTATACAATTTAAAATGAAGATAACACAGTTTTCTCTGAAATATATGGAAAAAATAAAATCTTAGATTTTTACGTAAAAAAAAATCATCAAATTTTTATTTTCTAAAAATGAAAGACTCATTTTTTTTTACTTTATAAAACCAAATAAAAGGCCATTTATTATTATATCATTAAATATAAACAAAACTATTTGTATTAATATTATTTTTTTAAATGTAGAAAACTTATAATTTGAACAATATTTTTAATTTTTAATAATTCAAACATCGTTATATATATATATTGACAATTCAACACGCATCAACTTATTTCAAATAAAAATAAAAGGATATTTTTTGTCATCTATTCAACAAAAAATAGTAAATTTTAATTTAAAAAGATCGGCTTGTTTTTTGCACTCCTTTTTTTCCCAAATAATGCCAATAAATATTCAATATATTTTGACTAACACAAATTAGAAATAATAAACAAAAAGCATTTTTAGCGGCTGGTAAATAGCTTCTTTTAATTGTTGAGTATATTTCTAAACGCATGAAAAGGTCTGGAGCAGACCAACGCGTTTCGAACGAAAATAAAAACGCATGTGTACGCGTTTATCTCAGTTTTTGCTATCAAGCTCGTAATGCTCTTTAAACGCGTTCAAACCGAACGCGTTTACATTATTCTTTAATACGAAAACGCGTCGAAACGCCGGCATTTTCAATAAAAACGCGTCAGAACGCCAATATTTTCAACAGAAACGCATCTAGCCGCGTCCATTGTGCGTTTCGTGGTTACATGGGCTTATCGATTTCAAACGCAAGCCTTCTAGCTGCACATATCCACCACTATGTAGAGAAAAAAAGCTTGGCAACAATATTCATTCTCTTGAGATTTTTTTTCGTCTTTTTTCAATGATGATGCATTCGTTTTATTATGTTGCGTTGATGCAGACTTGCTTTGCAAGCATTCTTAAAATACATAATGAGAGTCCTTCAGCACCAATCAAAACAATCTCATGAAAATCGACAGAAAAAAGTATCGACAAAAGAAACAAACTATCTTTATGTAAGAAGGCGAACAAATTTTTCTACATCTCTTACCTCCAACAAATATTCATTCATTACACACAGTGTGGGTGTGAGTGAAGAGAAGACAAAACTCACACATCATCCTCATTTATCAGATCATTACTCATAATTTAATCGCACTGGTTTTGCTTTTAGATCGAAGCACCTTCTTTACAATTTTATTTCTTCATGAAAACTTTGTCGTTAGAACGTTTTACTGTATCATTATAATATATTGCATGATCAAAAAACAATATGAGTATGTACACCCAAAATGCAACAGTAGAGAACAACAAAAAATATCTTGTATTGTTTCGTTGGAAGAGAAAGTGATTTTTTTCACAAGACATTTGTTACCTCAATACAATCATACTTTGACACTGACAGCGTATCAAGACATACACAAAAAGAAAGTTGTCAACAGTAGACGCAACATTTTATCGTTTCTTTCTGTTACAGTCATACAGGCTCCTCGAGTGTCAACAAAAGCACACATCGATTATTGAGAAAGAAAAATCGTCAAAAGAGAAAATTTTCGTTCGAATAAAGGAGCGTGGTCGTTGAAAAGAATTCACTTATTCATTCATTATTTCAGTTTGACAACACATATAAATTTGCACTACCCTCAACAGAAGCTGTAAAGAGTCTCTGCCAATAGTAAGTTCTTTCTGATAGAAACAAGATAGAGAGCTGCAGTTTTCATCGTTTTCTTAAAGTTTTCAAAAGATCTCTTTGAAAATAAATCTAATCCATGAAATATTTACAGCAAATTTTCAATTGTCATCTGTGTATTCAAACCATGAATGGAAGATCTACAAAACTTCACGAGGTTCACATATTTAGAATTGAGCTTTCAGGAGTTACTGGTGTTCTAGTCGAAACTCTAAGTGATTTTTCTAGCAACTTCTGTGGAAAAAGAATTTTCTTTTTGTTTTGCTGTTTCCTTTTTGATGGAAAATCAAATTTTTTGACATTTAGAAAATTGATTAAACAAACTTCAAACAACATACTAGAAAAACCTGTATGCGTGATTGGATATCTTCATCCTCTCTTTCGAATGATGAACACTGAAGCTCTCTATTGTGTTTCTATCAAAAATTATTCAAAAATATACAATTCCCCTTTTCTTTTTAAGTAGGCATTAGTGTAACTGTCACATATGATAACAAAATAGTTTGCATCAAAATCATTCCTTTATTGTTATTTATAGAAATACAGTGAAGAGAAAATAGTATGACAGTTCATATGAAAACTTAGCCACTAGTATAACATAACTGTAGGCTGAATTTAAGAAAAATTCATGAAAAGATATGAAAGCTGAACGATATGAAAAACTGCTGAAGTCACTTAACTGCCAAGTGGTGCTTTGTGGCAAGTGAACATGCCACATAAGGACAAGTCGAGTTGTTTCAGTTCATCACGGAGTACGTCAAATGTTGAAATCGAAGGGTTCACAGAGAACTTTACGCGTTGGTAGTTGAGTGGAAGGCATCAGAAATCCAACTGAAATATAGTAAATCAAACTGTCAACTCATATGAACATGTTTTTCGAATTTTTCTTATTCTCCTTTTACTATGATTTCTGTCAAACATATGTTTACTAACAAATTGCTTTCCCCCTCGAAACGAACGTAACAAACAATTTATCAATACGCATAAACACGCTAGTGTGCATACTTCTTGCATTTTACTATAATCTGAAAATAGCTTTTGACTAGATAGCGCTAAGTTAGCAGTAGAGACCACAAACCATTGTGGTTCCTCCATTTAAGCTAATGATAGCTTCTATTTGCTGGATTTTATGTACTACTCACAATTCGTCAGAACTCTCCTAAATCAATGGACTTCTTGAACTTGTGACTAAACCAACTGCATTAAGCAATTCTAACCCGATTTCATGATGCCGCTATCATACGGTGTTACTAGTGATTTTATAGATTCCCTTCGCGAATGTGTTTGTACACTGCTATAAGAACACAGTCACAATAAATGTTTTTTTTTACAGGGTAGAAAAGTTTGCACTGAATAAGAGTTTTTTTCATTATGTCAAATACTAAGACCATTTTATTACAAAATCATTTCTGCAGAATGAAACATAGTCCGAGGTCTATTATCTTGCAGGCTTTTTTGGTTAGTGACGATTAGAATATTCACAGTGACCTACTTTAATTGAAATTTACATAAAAAGAATTTAAACGATCATTTCTATTTCAATTCATCGATATAGGGCTGAATTTCTGTCAAAGATAAATACTTTGAAGAATTTGATGTCATTTCATTAGTTGATTAATCTCGAACTTATATATCATTATGTATAAATACCGAACGAAAACTTGAGATTGAAAGACTACTACGGAATATTTCTCAAAAACTTTATTGGATGAGAAGCTTCTATTCAATAACAAGTTTCACTTTATATAGACATCACTTTTATAGACAATACGTAAAAATTCAATAGAAAAAAATCGCACTCGTACAAGCAAATTGTTGACGTTCCTATCATATGAATTGTAAGCGTCACCATTAAATTTTTTATCTGAAATAGTTACAGATAAGAACCGATAAAACGCTTAACACAGTGTGTTTTACAGCACAATAACAGAAAAAACAACAGAACAAGTCGAGAGTGAGTATTAATCTGAAACTGTTTCTTAGAGCTGGTGTTCTAGAAGGTAGTGCCTTCTTGTTATGTTTGCACGTAAAATAGAAAATAGAATTAGAATGCATATATTTCCACTAGTACAGCAGACAATCTTTTATATTGACTAAAACTAGTTTTCATCATTTTGAAAGCATATTATAGGCAAACATGATGATCTATGACTCCCTTAAATCTTTTAGGTTAACGATATTATCTGTGTATAAATTCACTGAAGTATTTGTATTTCAATCATCTAAAAGAATCATTTAGTCCGTGAATATACGTTGAAGAGAATATTTCAAGATCTACAAATTCTAAGATAGAAAATTTGATAACTATCGATTTATCGAAATCAAATAATAATAGCAATATATAGTTCTCGATTTATATTTTCAGAATTTTTTCGTATACTTAACACGATTGTTTGTTACTTGATATGGCGACTGCAAGAGGAAATGATTTAGCACAGCATATTCGACGTATAACGGATGTTGCTTTAGAACCACATCAATATCTTCTACCAATTTGTGGTTATGAAAAATTACCGCTTGTTCCACTCGAGATAGCTATTGAAGAACTTGTCGAGTTTCTACCAAATGTTCAAAGTTTTGCTTATGTAGCTAAGCAACGATGCGAAGAACCTGCTGATGGACTTACACAAGATGAATCAGCTGCTATAATGCTTTATTCTATGGGATGGGAACCAATTGATGAACGTCTTTACTTTGTGTTAAACCAGACTTTACGATCACCAGATCGACGAAAAATGAATCCTTGGCTACTCTATTTAAGGCTATTTCTCAGTGGACTCTTTCGTCTTCCATCAGTTAGTCGAACTGTTTATCGTGGTGTGAAATTAAACTTGAGCAAATCATATAGTATGGAAAAAACAATAGTATGGTGGGGATTTTCATCATGCACTACCTCATTAAATGTTTTACAATAAGAACAATTTTTGGGTAAGACAGGTGTAAGAACAATGTTCAATATCGAATGTGAATCTGGGAAAGATATTCGAAATCATTCTTTTTTCCATCAGAAGATGAAATTCTTTTGCTTGCTGCTACTCAATTTAAGGTTATCGGTTGTCTTGATCAAGGTGACCTTCATGTAATTCAACTTAAAGAAACTCAACCACCTCATCCACTCTTGCAACCGGTACCGATTGATACTGAGTCGAATAATCAATCTTTTTCTAGTAAGATCACATAAAAAATCTACGTAATACTTGTTGTAGAAGAACTAAACTACACGATTAGTTTTATTTAAGTCATTAGAAAAAAGTATAAGCCTTTATGGCATTATTCTCCAGTTTAATGCACATCAAAGTCAATTAAAGTGTAATCAAAAGGTCTTTACTCCGTTCTATACTATACGCTGTCCAAGTAAAAGCGATATAGGTAAAAGTATTGTTATAGAGAATAAGTACAATGAGCTATGCTAGTCAAAGTAATTGTATAATACCATTAAGATATTCAATGAGACAGGTTTCTTACATTCAAGTACAACAAATCAGTTAGCCTTGAAAGTTAAAATAATGCTTTGTAGATGCATTCATTCCGAGTTACCTGAACATTAGAACTTTGCAATTCGATCCCATTTATGTCGAAGTCCAGAAAAAATGATTGACTTAAACTTCAGTATTTCGCAAGAGATGAAACAAAGGCACGTGGGTCAAGTTCAAGAGTATAGATCTCAGCAGATGTTAATTACAATATTTATTGTAAAGAAATATGTTTGTAATGTTTAAACAGCAATGGTGACTTGTGATTTCATTTGAAAAATATCTTCAAGCCTATGATACTAGCTTCTTTATCCGGTTGATGAAGGTGCATTCCAGCATTATCATTGTGAAAAGTACGCTTTAGTTTCGTTTTTTTTCTATAAAAATCCTATGACAACTACTTTCATCATTACAGGAGCATTTATTTTATCAATCAAGATAGAATTTCTGTGATATCTTTGATTGAATATTTATGTTATGACATATTTTTAGAGCCGAATATGATTCGAGGCTCATTTTCGTCACCGAATTCGCATGAACTATTTGTTTCTTTACTGTGGTGCCGACTCCATCAGAACCGAAAGTAACGCATACAGCAGCAAAGCCAACAATTGCTGCATCAAAGTTAACACCTCCAGTACAAAATATGAAACCCTCATTGGTAAAAGAGTCAACACCAGCTTCATCACCACCTAAATACCGTAATCATGGACTTGAACGAATCATTGCTGATAATAAAGATAGTTCAGAGTTGGATTTACAATCAAAGAACTTGACCGATCAAGATATGGAGATTGTGGCCTATTATGCTCTGTGCAATAACCAGGTAAAACAAGGTTTTTGTAATCTTTGTGAGTAAACAGAATAACATGGTTAACGGGTCTTATGTTGTCACGACTTTGTGAACAAATCGATTTTTAATCGTCGACGAGATTTCAAATCTAACCAACCCTACAATTTCTTCGATTCAAGTTTATGCAATAAATCACTCCTTGTCTCTGGTTAGTAAAGAAATATCTGCATATAGTCTTTTTGGTCGGTTCGGTGGGATACTCTTAATCTTTTGTTGATTTTATGCTAAAACTTCTTGCGCCATTGGATCCAAATATTCGCTTTTGTTCTGTATAAGAGAATTAAAACTGAGTGTGAATGTTGATGTGGATTTGCTGATGTCAATCACAGCTACCCACATCCATACTCTTTCTGACAACACGCTTTTGCTTATGAATTGATGAAATTCTTGCTACAATACAGGATAACTTGGCCACTATAGAAAACTATCTCGAAACTTTGATTGGCGAAGCCAATTGGAAGCTGACTATGCTCTTGTTCTGACACAAAGTGAGACGTTAATCATTTTCTTATTATAAAGAGATGAAATCTTGAATTTTGTGCACTTCTCATTTACAATGAGAAAGAAGGTTAATGTTTTATGAAGAAGACTCAAAATTCTTGAATAACTCTCGTTCTGAACAGACATTCAAAACTGTCGATTTCAGTAACAATAAAATTGGAGAACAAGGGGCACAATATCTTACTAATGCTCTACGAGACAATGTCGTAAGATACAATAGTTCTTTTTTCAATCATAAATTAATATTTCTTTTCTTTTTTACAGACACTTCGCATACTGTACTTGTTGGGAAATCATATTGGAGAAAAAGGTGCACAATATATAGCGGATTTATTACTACACAATAAAGTTAAAGCATTTATTTTCTCCATATTCTGTTAGTGAATATTGATCTTTTCGTGTAGACACTGAAAGAACTTGATTTACGTTGTAATCATATTGGAGGTGAAGGAGTAAAATATTTGACTGATGCATTGAGAAATAATCGGGTTGATAAAACCGTTTTTGCGCTTATTTTTGCTAAGTACTTTTGAATTTCTAAAGACACTGACAAAACTGCGTTTGGATATCAACGAAATCGGAGAAAACGGAGCGAAATGTATAGCTATTGCATTACGCGACAACAAAGTATGTAAGATTGTATGGTTTTGTTTTCGGTTTTCATGATCCTGGTTCAAAGCACATATTTAAGTAGATCCCATATTTTGCTTGTTTCTGGAAAACGACTCGTCAGTCAAATTTGAAAATTTCATTGCCAATGAATCTCGATAAGCACAGCGAACATTGCCATACGTTTAGCCCTCTCGTTGCCGATAGTATCTATAGATATCTTTTTCAAAAGGTTTCTCTCTCTCTTGAACGATGTGAATTCTACATAGCTATTAATTCTATATCAAATTAAAGCTTATATGTTATGCATTCAAAATCAACAATTCAAACATAACGTTAGGCCTAAAAATCTTTGTTTGGGATTCAGATAAGTACAGTATAGTATAGGATATATACTAGTACTGGATGAGACATAGAAAATCTTGGGCTAAATTTTTCCAATGCTTTTCTGTGGAAGATATTAAAGTCACAAGACCTGAAAATGGGATGGCTGTCTGACTCCAGTTCGAATATGAGTGAAATTTTCGAGATCATTCAAGGATATCAATAGGCACAAGCAAAAGATAAAAAGGTGTGGGTATGGATGTGTGTCGTATGGGTGTTCTTTTCATCGACTTCATGCCCACACCCACACCATCAAAAAACCAAAAATGGAAAATCTGAAAATTTAGAATGTGGTCAGAGAAAGCCTGTTTAAGGACTTTTCTATGGGATATTAGAGAGTTGGAGAAAACAAATCGAAATATTTAATTAACGCGTTGTAACATTAGAAGATGAGTAAGGCTATCTTTTCTTGTTTGTATTTTTGCTGAAATTTTGTTTAATACAGACATTGCACGATTTTGGTCTTGGAACTAATAGAATCGGAGAAAATGAAGCGAAATATTTAGCTGAGGCATTGCGAGATAACATGGTCAGTAATATTGTCATTCCTTGTTTTGTAATTGTGCAACTTTTCGCTCAATAAAGACACTGAACAACCTTGATTTCGTTAACAATCAAATTGGAGGAAGAGGTGCTCAATATCTCTTTGAAGCATTACAACAGAATCGAGTACGAGGAAGCTCTTTCCATAATATATCTGACAATATTGCCTTGTATTTACACAGACAATTAAACGAATCGACCTTCAAGGAAACCAAATTGGTGCCGACGGCACACAACTTATGTGTAACGCATTACGAAATAATACGGTTAGTAAAATGTATTTTTCTGTTTCTGACATATTCGTACCTTATTAATACTTTTAGACGTTGACATGGCTCAGTCTCCACGAAAATCAAATTGGAGAACAAGGAACACAATATCTTGCATATGCTTTACGAGACAATGCTGTAAGACAAAATAACTCTTACTAGTCTCATATTTATATTTGTTTTCTCTGTTACAGACGCTTAACACACTGTGTCTGGGAGAAAATCATATTGGAGATAAGGGAGCACAATACATGGCTGATGTCATACAGCACAACACAGTTAAAGCATTTATGGCTCCCTGTTTCTTTTAACCAATGCTGTTGCTTTTCGTGTAGACACTGAAAGGCATCGATTTAGATCGCAATCATATTGGAGATGAAGGAATAAAACATTTGGCTGATGCATTGAGAAACAATCAGGTTGATAAAACTGTTTTTGCATTTATCTTGGTAAAATACTTATTAATTTCTAAAGACACTGACAACATTGAATCTTCAATATAACAAAATCGGAGATGACGGCGCGAAATATTTAGCTGAAGCATTACGAGAGAACAGGGTAAGTTAAGAATGTCATTTTTTCTATTGAATTTTGTTTGCTCTTTTTATATACAGACATTGACATTTATCACTCTCAGAAATAATACAATTGGGGACAAAGGAGCAGAACAACTTAATATATATAAGTTGAGCAATAAACATTTTAATGTATATTTTTAGTAGACTTATCGAACCATCATTAGAATAACACAATGACTAAATTCCAGAAAAAAAGAGCATATGATGGGGAATATGAATTTGCGGCAAAATCACTGTCACGAAA
>CAJNOP010003097.1:0-14355 GCA_905250075.1 Rotaria sp. Silwood1
TCAACAACAGGCAAAGTACAGTTCATAAAGTGAATAATCAAAACGAGCATTTGCATTGACAAAAACCGAACGAACAAATTCTTCCATTTGTCTGTTATGATATCTGTTCACCTGCATCTCTTCAATACATTCGAACACTTCTCATAACTACTGATCAGTGCGAAATAACATTTGTTGTTCTTTGAGAAAATTTGTCGAACTTTGCAATCATCGCAAGTTGTATAGCAGCGAAAAAACAGTGCCAAATAAGGTAACATCAGATGGATGACTGAAGAACTCATCATTCGACTTGTAATACATCTATCTTGAAAGCGTTATTACTCTAGGAAAATCCAGCAATAATGTCCAATAAAAGTTAGCTAGACAACATCCTTGCGAGAAGTAAAGCCTTTCGACGAGTGGAAAAGTCGCTCATAAAAAATCGAAAGAATCCAAGCAATAATGGGCTGTCGTCTTCGGTCAGTTTCACTTGGTGAATTCGGTTGAATCGTGGTTGATTGGAGACGTTAAAATAAATCTTATTGAAAAAGGCACTGCCGAAGCTACGAAATCACGATCTGAAATAGGGCAATGATGCAACAATTGTCTCATAGCAAACGACAGGACGTGATAATCAATACTTGCTGGATGAGTTTCTCGAAATAATCAAATGACACTCACATTTTTCTCACAATAGAAACTAGAAATCAAAAAAATGTTAGTCTTACTTATCTCTCAGACTCATGCATTATTAGATTGGAACGACTCATAGCTGATGGGCGCATATTCAAATCTGTCCAAAGTAAAATGAAATTTGAACTGCTTTAATTTGGTATATAGATCAATCAAGCCTCTTTCCGGATGAATTCGATCAACAGGCTCTTTCCAGGTGGCTATACTATATGTTAGACATTGCAAACAAGAGACAAATTCTCATAACTGCCAGGAAATGATCTTTCCAATAGGTACTGATCAAACTTGAATGAATGATCCTTGTCATCATAGTCAGATAAGAGAACTCGAAAGTATTTCAATGAAAGAAGATCTTTACAGAGAACGAACAAATGACGATGAGCAAGAAGAGAAAGTCTAATACGCTTCAACGACAAACATGGTGCAATATAGGCCAAATCAATAGATATTGCACTATCGACAGAATAGATAGCGAATGCTTTAAGTGTACAGTTCGCTTGAAAGATGAGTGCGGGCAGTAGTAGTTTGTCCATATTGCATTTTTTTTGTCAAGATGAACAGAAAGCGATCTCAAATGACGCACAAAATGAGGCAGGAAGCTAAGAAAACTCAGATCATTCGGATCTGTTCGATCGATGAGAAGCGAGCAGAGTGAAGGAACGAGACGAATATTATTGATTTGATTGCTAGTAATTCGAACAGACAATATCGACGGAAAAATAGTCTGGAAATGTTCATCAGGAAACATGATTAAATCGATTCGAGAGATATGAGAGTATTTTTTATCGATGATGATTGAGCAGAAAGATGAATTGGATAAGATCAACTGAAGAGAGAATTCTAAAATAATATCAAGAATTTCATTCGAAAATAAAAAGTCGAACGAGTGAAATTATCTGAAGGACTGGAATGCACCAAAGAAATACCTTCCATGACATTCACAACTATTATTGGTTCCTAATTTTTTCAACCTGATTGTTTAGCCAATAGGATAGAGTTTTATTAGGGCTTCTGATTTGGAAAATCTTAGTTGATTATTCTTGATAAATGTACGTTTCACGTAGATGTTTTGTTAAACAACATTAGACTACATTTTCAATTTTAGCAACCAGTCGTTCGCTAGCACTTCTCTCAAGCTTGGCTCATAGTCACTTGCTGCATTATTGAAACTCATTAAAACAGTCATTGGTTATTCTTCATTTACCTTACAGGCTGCCACATCACTTACAAAATTCTTCTAATGCTACTTCTTTCGACTTAAGTAGAGTGTACAATGAAAAGCCATTTAAGTCAGACACCACTGTGAATAAACAAGAATCGCTCAATGTTACGAACCTCAGACTAAGTACCAGTGGTGTGTAAACACTGTTTTATCACACTACAACTTACTGAAACACCCACCCCATTAGGTCACACTCCAATTCATGCCTACAACGATGCTGTCAAGAGGGTAATTAAACTAAACACGAATCGCAGATTTCAAATACGCAAACGGATTTTCCATATTTCGAGTTTCCTTTTTTTTTCCAACTGTCGTTTTCTCAAAAGAATTGACTTTTTCCTTAGACAATAATTCACAGAGAAAAGTATGATTTTTTTCATACAAATGTCTATTTGAGTTTTTGAAAAGCTGATTTCAAATTCGGATTTCCCGACCCCGGTTTGCTTTCGCCAACCTTTATAAAACTTCGTTATTTTCTCACAAAACGCTTCCCTTGACGTTAAAATCTCAATTTAAAATTTCGAGAAACTGACTTCAGATTTGGATTCTCCGACCTCGAGTTACTTTCGTCAACCTTTATAGAGAACAACTTTAAGAGGATGTTCTTTTGACCTTGACACATACATACATACTAACGCATTTTTTTCATATGACCCTCCCTTACAGTCCAGGGAATAAATTTGATAGTATTTTTCAATAGTTGTACTAATGCAATACCTTCATATATTTGATGCAAATTAAAAACCATCTACATTAGATGATAACTTATAGGCTACTCTTCAAAATTATAGTAAAGAAGTAATGAAAGTTTATGTACCAATTTAATACTCAAACAGAAATTTTCAATAGTAATTTTGATTAGCCGAAACACATAAAAGTATGGTGTGGGTGTGGGTGTGGGTGTGGGTGTGGGTGTGAGTGTGGGTGTGGGTGGGTGTGGATGGGTGTAGTGTGAGTGTGGGAGTGGGTGTGCGATCGGTGTCTGCATTTGCTTTCTGTTCATTCACACCCACATCCACACCCACACCCACACCCATACACCCACACCCACACCCCCATACTTTTTTTTGAACTTAAATGCATCCATATAATTATCATCATGAAATATAATCAAACATCGAGCAGAGACAGAGTAATTGAATTGGAAAACCATTCATATACGAACATTGAAACTGTGGAAAATGATATTCAAAACAAAAGGGATGGCTTTCAGATATGAACGTTGGTGAGCGTTTTCTCTTCACGAGCACACCCTCATTTACTCACCTGAAACTCATAATAGATATTGAATTATCACAATAAATTAAGATAAAGTCTCTTTGTAAACTTGCTTTGACTTCAGCTTGTTAGTCCAAATCCAAGACCTTTGCTTGGACATAATGAGCATTAGTTTATTGATAGGAAAAGAAGAACAAATCGGCTTGTCAGTACCGAATTTGACTTTCATTGAAGCTCTTCGTAACTTAGCCCAACCAAATTGTATAGGTTTATATAGAACTAATAAATTATCAAATTTAGATCAAACTGGAATTTAAAACAACCGTATTTCAACGGAAACTATCGGCGAATATACTAACCAAACCCTGCATATTCCCATGATTAACGAAAATATCAGTGACATACTTTATTCATTGAACCAATTTCCATGATCATTTCACAAAACAACTCAGATTGCTTCGTTAAAAGTTATAAATTTCAACACCAAATGTAAAATAAAAAAATTTGCTCTGATTCACCATCATCAATTTACAACACTCTTATCCTCGCTTATCACATTCATGAATTTCTATGAATAATTTTAGTTGAGATGGATAATTGAATTCCAAATTTATCTGATGATTATTGGCATTGAGTAAGGTCCCAATGCTTCTCGTAAATCATCTGAAATTTGATTCATTCTCTTGCAAACACTTCCTTAGAATATATCTGATGATGATTATATAAGCAATAGTCGAAACGTGTTGTATGATGTTTTGAATTATTCTTCTATAAAAAAAACACCTACACTCTAAATGAGAAGAGAACGAGAAAAGAAAAAGACTAAACCGTCTGAAGAAACAAGCATCGAAAGCAAGTATTTTACGGACAAATTTCAAAACAAAATGCTTCGCACATGGTAATATGCATCGTGTTTTTTTTTCTTCTTCTCATTGTAAAGATTGCTTTTCTGGCCTCTTTTCTATTTCAAATCTTTGTGCAGTTTAAAACATGTAACATCAACAAGTCAATCAATATCACAATCATCTTTCAAATACATAGTTAAACGAGTACATAAGTAAAGCCAGAAAGTCATATCAAGAGTCTGATGTTTTAGTTAAACTGCCTTGTGTGCATAAGTGTGTGTAGAGATGTGAAACGATGTGACGATTGAAATTTTCTTGTTGTTTATTATAGAACATGATGCAACTACGGTCAGCGACCACAACTGATGTTTCGATTCAGAATACATCTCTTTTTACTCTATCTCCTGAATTAGTTCATCGCATATTCGACCACTGTGATGTTTACACGCTTCTTACTTGTGTTCGTTCTGTCTGCAGAACATTCTATGCTCTTGTCAACACCTACGATCGGATAGTACTCATACTTAATTCAGAATCAGCCAATATGATGAAATCTGTTTCTCGTTTTATGCGACTAGAGAATGTGACTTCAGTTACTATCCTAAACAGTCATGGGGAAAATGATGGAATCAGTTTATTTTATTCATTATTCGATATTTGTCGACTTACTCGACTTCGCTCATTAACAATCCATCCAATCCAAGACACAAATTTGGAACATCTTTTTAAAAATTTAATCACCTGTTCTTTGACTTCGTTTTCGATCGAATCGAGTGAGCAAGAGCATGACAAAACGTGGGATCTTGTCTCATTGGCAATCGTCCGATGGAATCTTTGGAAACTATGTGTTAGTAATGTGAATTACATGATGGGACATATATCATGGCCAGATCAGTATAAATTAAGGCATTTGGAATTTGGTGACTGTATTTACAGCGAGTGTCTTCTCATTCTTCATCATTTGCCTAATTTACGAACACTAGTTATTCGAAACTGCATCCTAGATGAGAATCAAGCGTCTTTGACATCGTCTACCTCTATGCCCCATACTTCAATGAAATCTTTAACTATTACAGATTGTTCAATGACTCCACAACACTTTGAGTTAATGATTTCATCGCTGCCTTTACTTCACCATCTTAAACTCATTTCCCATAGACAAACGCTTGATTCGATGTTTAATGGCTGTTATTGGGAACAACTCATTCGCGCCAAGCTACCCAAACTAGATCAATTTGAATTCTTCTTTGCTTCTACCAACTTCAGAAACAATAATTTCGTTAGTCTTGAGTCACTCATTGCTCCGTGCCGAGAACCCTTCTGGCTCAATGATAAACACTGGTTTGTGGCCTGTGCCTATGTTCCAAACTCGAGAGCCATCTGGCTTCATACAATACCCATCAACATTTCTCGTTATCAAGGGTTTGTCAGATGCGAAGTATCGTGGAGAGATAATGCTTGTCGCCTGACTCAACGACCTCTAAATAGAATGGCTGACAATACTTCAGATGAGGTATGTAAGAAAATTGATTTGACTGCTTTACCTTTCGCCATCAACATATTCATTCAACTTCATTTTTATATGAATCTTTTTGTATTTGACTAAACTTAGTATGAAGCAAATATCATAAGAACATTGGTGAAAAGCATTTACTTACTATTTCATACCTAGCATGCTGAGTTCCAATATCAACTGTTCGCTCCACATATCGATTTTCTCTCCTGCTCATATGCTCAAATTTTATTCTTAATATTCTACACTGATTACTTTTCTTGCCTAAAAATGTTACACATAATGAAATTGACTATTCTACAGGCAGATTATAGTGCGCAGTAATTTATGAGCAGAAAAAAGCGTCTTGTTCATTCATCCCGTGTCGGAATAGGTACTTCGAATATTGCAAGATTGGCAAACATATTTTCCGTTCATATTCTTAATCGTGTACCGTCTAGAAAAGGTCTTGAGTTCCATGTGTCCTAATTTACTATTTAGTAGTGCAAAAATCCACAACTAATCCATATTTCTATGTCGAAAGTCCTGCGAAAAATACAATATTGATCAATGTGACTTTTAATTGGTTTATTTTATAGTTACGACTTTAAGGTTACCCACGCAGACAAATAAGGATATTTCATAATATTCATTTTCTATCATCTCGGTTGCCTTAGAGTAGTTGTATGACTTATTGGTTTTGTATATTTATAGTGCGTTATTCTGTTTTTGAGTACATGGAAACAGCTCAGTAGCCACTATGATGCATTGACATGTGAACATCGTATGGCTTGATATTCAGTCGGAAATGCTAATGCCTGTCATTATCATGTGTTGAGATATTTAAAGTGGACATTCTATGACTTTATACTTTTAAATGGATTGCCATGAATAGAACAACATTTAAAACTATTTAACTAGGACTAAACAACTATGAACCGAGTGACTTAG
Organism: Rotaria sp. Silwood1; assembly: GCA_905250075.1. Classification (NCBI taxonomy): domain Eukaryota; kingdom Metazoa; phylum Rotifera; class Eurotatoria; order Philodinida; family Philodinidae; genus Rotaria; species Rotaria sp. Silwood1. Next base: position 6,401 of record CAJNOP010003097.1, read on the forward strand.
ATATAGCTTTCATGGGAAAATACTCGTTATCAAAATGTGAAGCCTAATAGCTATTGAAACCTAAAGTTAATTATTATTATTTATAAATTACTAGAAAGTGTTGACAATCGATATACAGTACTATTCTAAATGATAAGAACAAAGGGTATTTTTATGTATCTACTTAGGGCATACCAAAAGTAGTGGCGCCGACTCTGTAATATTTTACAGAAACCTGTAAGAAATCTTTTCGCTCTATATTCTGATAGCCAAGTCAAGATCTATAATCCTATGATATTTCATAAATCTTCAAATAATATTATATCAGCAAAAGTTTCGATACTCTTAAGTTTTTTGCAGCTTTTATAGATTTTCACCTAGAAAATATACAAAAACTAACTATACACACAGATAAAACAAATAGAGCACGTGTGTTTCAAATGTATAAATGAAGATAAATATCAAAGAAGTTAAAAAGACTGAGAAAAGAAAGAGAAGAAAGGAGAAAGTTAGAAGGAAAAAAAAGAAGAGGACAGAAATATTACGTTGAAGACAATATAGCATATTGGTTGTAACATAGACCATAATACGATCAAAACTATTCACTTCTTTTCAAATGGATAAGGAATATTTTCGTTTCTATATTAAAGTGCGTACTGCACTTCATATTGAACCCATAGCTATTCATAATGAATTACACACTGTCTTTGGTGATGAAGCTCCTCCTCGCAGCACTGTTCAAAGATGGTCAAAATGGTTTCGTGACGGTCGAGAACAAGTTGAAGACGAAGAAAGACCTGACAGACCTGTAACGGAGACAACATCTGAAAATATTAGACAAGTTCACGATCTTATTAATGATGATCCTTATGTTACAGTTGACGAATTCGAAGTACAAAGTAGTCTAAGCCATGGCACCATCCAACGAATTATTTCTGATCATTTGCAATTGAAAAAAGTTACTGCACGTTATGTTTCCAAACATCTGACAAACTTTCAAAAGGCTGAACGAGTGCGAATATGTCAAGAAAACTTGTTCAAATTTGAACAAGGTATTTGGAGATTATGCGATGTAGTAACAGGTGATGAATCATGGTTTTATCACAAGCAGATCGATCGAAAATCATCAAATGCTGCTTGAGTAGCACGTGGAGATCCTTCTCCAACGGTGGTTCGGAGTAGTCATTTTGCTCCAAAAACTCTCCTGTGAATTTTTTTTTCAAGTTAAGTGGTCCAGTTTTGATCCATTCTGTTAAACGTGAACAAACAATCGATCATCAACATTACATCAATAATTGTTTGCTACCAGTTATTAATGAAATTAGGAAGCAATGACCTTTCTTAGGCACTCAATCAATTAAACTTCATCATGATAATGGAAGACCACATATGCATGAAGATGTAGTCAATTTTCTTCAGTCAGAAGGCGTAATAATAATGCCACATCCACCTAATTCTCCAGATCTGGCTTCATGTGGTTTTTGGTTGTTTGATTTAATCAAACAAAATCTAGACGATCAAGATGATTCAGAATCGTTGCATAAAGCTGTGATCAAATTTATGAAATGTTGGCAAAAGAAGAGTAAAAAAAAATTTTTGATAAGTGGATTCAATGAATGCATTTGTGTATAAATAACCGGGATGATTATTTTGAATATTTGACGTAATAAAAACATGATAAACTTGGTTCAAAAACAAATTTTTTTTTGTCAATCACTCATTGTTTTTCCTTTTTCTCAAATATTATATATTGTTTGAAGATTTAAGAAATATCATAGAATTATAGAGCTTGATTTGGGCTATCAGAATATATAGAGAAAAAATTTCCTAAAGGCTTCTATAAAATATTACAGAGTCGGTGCCACTACTTTTGGTATGCCCTAAGTAATACAGTGAAATATCTCTTACATTGATTTATCAAATCAATTAGACATGATTACATGCGAGAAGTTCAACTGCAGATAGAGATCAATACAAGTACAAAAATCGCTCGGTCGTTTTCGAGAATGTTCCGATAAACAGACTGTTTATTAAAGACGGGTGTTCGCAGAGTAAAATTTCACTGTATACTTCAGAATTTGTCAGTATGGAGGATCTCGGAAATGAAAAACTACACCTTCACAACATCAAAGTGATATTGAAAATGAGATTCATTTCATTTGAGTCATGTCGATCACAACGACAAAATGAGAAAGTACATTGATTCGTTCATTCACAAATTTAATCATAATCTATAGTAATATTTGATTATACAGGGCGTCCAAAAAGTCACTTTAAAGTCAAACAATTGAATATTTAGGTTGCGCTGCGGATCGGCCAAATGGGCTCATTTTTTTACCAAAGATAGAGGCATGTTGACACTCCATATCCACAGGGACAAGGTTGATGAGAATCTTTGTCAAGTACTATTATTGACCTCAACAAAAAGAACATTACTTTTCCACAGGTAGGAAAAAAAAATAATATATTTAACAAAGGATTTCTCTAGGCATGCCTTTATGAATATAAAGTTTAAATACGCATCTATCATTGATTAAAAAAATCAGCTCATTTTGTCGAGCCGTATTAGAGATATTCAAGTTTTTTCAGCAAGGTGACTTTTGCGTAGCTCTCTATGTTGTTTTTTGCCTATCTGTGAAAAATTAATTCTTTGTTGACGTCAATAATGGTGCTTAATAAAAGGTTCTCAATAATCTTATTCGTATGGATTTGAAGTGTCAACATGCCTTTATCTTTGATAAAAGAAATGAGCCCGTTTGGTCGATTCGCAGCGTAACTTAGATATTCAATTGTTTCACTGTAAAATGACTTTTGGGACACCCTGTGACATATGAAAGTAATTAAACTGGATCAATGGTTTTCTCTACTAGCCTATCTCATTACAATTTGCAACTTTCACATAGACATTCATCACACTCGACGTTGCTAGAAATTTAATAGGACCTGCCGGTGCACAACATCTCACCAGTGCTTTAAAGAACAACACAGTGAGCCACATTCTCTATCGATATGTGTCATTATCATCTGTATTTTTCACACAGACAGTCACCACACTCGGACTCTCTACAAATCAAATGCGAAATTCTGGGATACAAAGCCTCGCTAATATTTTAGAGAATAATAAGGTGAACTGTGTTCTTCACTCATTTGTCCCATTATCGTCTGCATTTTTCGCACAGATGATCACCACAGTTGATCTTGCTACAAATAGAATCGGACCTAGCGGGGCACAGTATCTCGCCAGCGTTCTCAAAACTCACATGGTGAGTCACATTCTTTTATTCTCTCTCTCTCTCCTTACTATCTGAACTTTTTTTGCAGACCCTAACCACACTCGACCTTCATGAAAATCCAATCGGAGACTTATGGATAAAACATCTCGCCAATGCTCTCTCATGCAACACGGTGCATTCTATTTTTTCTTCTTCTCTGTTCTTACCAGCTGCATTTTTCTATACAGACACTCACCACACTCAATCTTAGCAGAACTCAAATCGAAAACAAAGGTGTAGAATATCTCGCCAATGCACTCTCATACAACACAGTGAATGACAATCTCTTCTTATTTCTCTCATCATTATCTAAACTTTTCTTCATAGGCGCTCACCACACTCGACCTTGCTCAAAATCAAATTGGAGGACAAGGAGTAGAACATCTCGCCAATGCTCTCTCAAAAAATACAGTGAAGGCAGTCTCTATTCATCTCTCTCATAACCATCTGTACTTTTTCACACAGGCACTAGCCGCACTAAATATTTCTGCAAATCAAATCGGAACTGTAGGGGCACAACATCTCTCCAATGCTTTACAAAAAAACACTGTAAACATAATTCTTTATTTGTGTCGCTTATTATCACAAGAAATTCTTCACACAGACACTCACCACGCTCGATATTGGATGCAATGAAATCGGACATCTGGGGGCTCGAAATCTCGCCACTGCTTTACAAAACAATACAGTATAGATTATTCTTGACTTCTCTCTTTCACTGCTATTTCCACTTTTCATACAGACACTAATCAGATTGCACCTTGCTGTTAATAGAATTGCAGACGAAGGGGTACAACATCTCGCCAATGCTCTTTTAAATAATGCAGTGAATCGCATCTTCCTCTAATCTCCCACATTCTTATATGCACATTTTTCTACAGACACTCACTACACTCAATCTCACGAGCAATCAAATCGAAGGACAGGGGTGCAATATATCGCCGATGCTCTTTTAAATAATACAGTAAGCCACATTCTTCTTCTGATCTTTCCCATAATTACATGCGCATTTTTCTACAGACACTCACTACACTCAATCTCGCGAACAATCAAATCGAAGAAATGGGGGTGCAGTATCTTTCCAATGCTCTCTTAAACAATAAGGTGAGCCAAATTCTCTACTTATTTCTCCCGTCACCGTCTCTATTTTATTTTACACAGACACTTACCACACTTGACATTAATTGGAATCGAATCGGCGACCAAGGTGCAGAATATCTGGCCAATGTTTTATACCATAACACGGTGAACTGCATTCTCTATTAATATCTCTCATTATCATCTGTCTTTTTCACACAGACACTCAGAACACTTGATATTCATTGGAATCAAATTGGTGATCTGGGAGCGCAACATTTAGCCAATGCTTTGCACAACAACATGGTGATACTCATTCTGTCTTCATCTCTCTCATTACCGTATGCATTTTCTTTGATTTAGACACTCCATAAGTTGGTTGTGAGACATGGCAACAATATTTCGTCGACACTGTTCGAAGAATTCGAAAAGACAGATAACCGATTGATTTGATAGAAATAAATATATGCTTGACTAGAAATTAGCTTTTTCTATGCATAATATGCTGGATATCTGACAGTTGCTGGCACTATGATCACACAGTATAGGCATCGATGGGCGTAACTGAATGCATCTTTCAAGCTAATGTGCTTTTCTACTGTCATCTAGCCTGTCTCTCTGGTTCAAATAAAAGAGCACTCCCCCAACGAGATGTCATACAGAATAGAACAACTGACATTGTTGAATGAGTAAAATAAATTCTTGAAGAGTGATCCTGATTTAAAATCACTCGTGCTCAACAGTAAACACGAGAACAAAACCATTTTTCGTCGAAGAATAAGTATTTAATATCAAGTAACTTAAAGAGGGATATCCATTTCTCGACTATTTGATTCTTGTTGTTCAAGCCAAAAGCGTGATCCAAACTTAGTTCTGCTCATCATATCATAATTTCTTGAATCCGAATCAGAAGGGGCATAGAATAAAAGTGGAATCTAAAGAATATAAAACATTCGATGTGAAAAATGGCCAGTCGTTGTATATAACGAATCTCGATCGGATAATTGCACTTACTTTGTATTCTGTAACTTTACGCAACGTTGCATTACTAAGAAATTTTAATCAGAAAATATTTCAAACAAGGAATGTAATAACGATAAATATCGCTATTCCGGGTGTGGGTGTGGGTGTGGGTTTAGGTGTGAGTGTATGTCGATGAAGAGAAGAGGGTGTGCGCATTGGTGTGGATCTTCGATTCTCTTACACTCACACCCAACCACACTCACACCAATATCTACACCTACACGCCCACATTCACAGTTACATCCCACAGCCACAGCCACAGCCACACCCGACACCCACCCACACCCACACCACACCCCCCACCCCCATCCACACCCCCATCCACACCCACACCCTTTTTTCTTTTAAGAGTACAGTGTGTAGAGTGTAATATATAGATGTATGTGCGCTGACATTTTTGGATTTGGTTGAAATAAAAGAAAAGGTCGAACATCAGATCTTCTCCCAAATACAACCAAACACAACAGGTCTAACTATTGTGAATACTGTCTGAATTCCGGCGGATATTAGACAATAAAATACCGAGCAAGAATTGATATTGTCGTAGTTCCTTAAGAATTTCGACAATTGTAGAAAATCGGCAATATTGTCCAACTTCCAATGGACCTTGGACATTTTTCGAAATTCTAGTGAAATTTGGACACTGTCGAAATTTTGATTGCGAAATTCCTGTTGTCGAAATTCCGCGCAACCTCTGAATTCAGTTGAGTTATATAAAGAAAAATAATTGAATTATACAGGCTTATTCAAACTGTGACAATCGTTTAGTTTGGCTGATTTCATAATAACATTACTAATAGTAATATCGAGAATGCTTTCCACAATCGGTTAATCGTTTTGCTTATTTTCATATTGATTCTTTTTATTGCATTGATTGGATATATCGAAAAAAAACTTGACATATACTTAAGTGTCAGTAAATAAAACGAAGGCGTCATCGTACTTTTGTGGAACTCACGTATGTTTTCGAAGAAAATAGTAAGTGTAAGTTTTCAGTTCGAGGTTGGCGGCTCCCCTCCCCCCTCCCACCCCATTACAGACACATAGCAACGGGAAAGAGAACATTACAGACATACCCCCCATTACAGACCTTGGCAATTTCATGAAAAAAGAATTCTGTTCGAAATTGAGAGATAAAAATATAGCATTTTCTAATAATCGATTATCTTTAGAATAGAACTATTATCTTTTGGAGATTTTAAATATTGGGCATTTTGTCATTAGTATAATGAAACCAAAGGAGATATGTGAGTTCCACATTTCAACCTCAAAGGGGCTGCGCTAACAAGCTTTTTTTATCAAATGATAGAAAAACAAATACTCGCACTCTTCTTATGTATGAGAAACCTATGATTCATAAATAGCAAAAATGGTTGATTAATATTTATCAGTTGATTCTGTCGAAGATATCACATGAAGAGTAAATGGTGATGTTGAATTAACAAAATTTACCTTTTCATAAAGTCGATCTCTTTGCAAATTAGTGTTAGGTAGTGGCACTATCTTTCACCCACTACCTCCCTTTTCTTCTTTCTCTTCAATGTTCTATTGATTGGTCATCTGTATGATCCATAAGGATATATATATGGATCGATTATTATTAGTTTTTAGTTAATATTAGAGTTAGTTTTGTTAGTTTAAATAAAGGTGAACCAGGAGAAGGTTAGTCAACAGACTAACAATTGGTGTCGTGACCCGTCGTGATCCATTTCAACCACAATTCGTCGAACACGATAAGATTTTTTGTCCTTTAGTTCGTTCGTTTTTTAACTAGTCCTGATCGTATTCGATTTATCTCCATTGTTTATCCTGGCTTAACTTTTGTCCTTATGTTTGTGATCCTTTACTCCTTATTCGTACCTATATTTATGCTACAGTCCTGATCATTATATTGTTGTTTATTACAACTCACCAAGAGATTATGTTTGTCTTGATGTTCGTTATTTGGACATTATTATTCTAAATGGTGTTTATGTAATTCTTCTGATCATTGCATTGTTCATTACTTTTATTATCCTGTTTCTGCTGAATTTAGTATTTGTCTTATTGTTTACCGTGCAGTATTATTATTAAGTATGGAAGAACAGTCGTTGAAAATTTTAGCTAAAAAACTAATCAAAAGTCTTGTTAGATTTGGTGGTGCACGTAATGAAGATATTGTTACATGGTTACACAATGCTGAAGAAGTATTTGATCGAGCACAACTTCGACCATCAAATAAATATATAGCTGTACAATACTATTTAACTCATATGGCTGAAAAATTGTTTCGATTGACTAAGCCATCTATTCCTGATTGGTCCACATTTAAACATGAAATTATTAAAGCTTTTCAACCAACATGTTATCAAACATTCTTAAAAATGAAACAATGTTTACAATTACCTCATGAATCTGTTATGGGATATTATTCTGATAAAATTCAACTGTGTTTACAAGCTGATTCAAATATAAGTATATCAATAATAATTCATCATTTAATTACAAGATTAACACAATCATTAATTCCTCATGTTATTCGTCGACATCCTTCTACACTTACTGATTTCCTTACTATTGCACAAGAGGAAGAACAAATACAATTTACATTAAATGATTTATCAC
>CAJNOP010003098.1:683-14353 GCA_905250075.1 Rotaria sp. Silwood1
TTTGTATTTAATGCTGCTGGTCGTGCAAAGTTGTTGAAAGATATCTCGCGATTGCGACTTGTCGAGAGAAAATTATTGAAGGACATAAGTCCTCCTTTGGTTTTTTTCAATTTTTCAAAATCTTCCATGGACAAACCTTGTCCACGAAAGACTTGAAATTTTGCTGGTATGTTGGCTTTTTGTTCGCAATGTAGTTCGGTAATATGCTGATGTAGATGTCGGATGAAGAATCCCATCTTCAGGATAATATCGACATCCATTTGTCGAAGACCATAATTAAGCATTGAGTAGATAAAATATGGACTTGTGTACCACCAAATGGGTGAATGATTACGATATTCTTCTTCAATCTTTTCAAGTGTTTTTTCGGAAGCATCGCTTTGAAGACGACAGTATTCAACAAGTTCTTTAATCGATTTGTCATCGTCATCTTCGATCTCCAGGAGTGCTTCTTTTAGCAATTGTGTATACATAAATAACGGATCAATACGATTAAAACTGATCGAGATCATATCTTGATCACAATTTCTTCGATCGATTTGTAATGCGTCACAAATCAGTTCAATTTGTGTGTACACACCTTTTACTTTAGCAATTGTTTTGGCCCATCGTTCATGAATCAATTGGTTATCACAGAAAATATAAATTGAGACTAACTGTGGGCATTCTTGAATTACCGGTATTATATGTTGTCCCAGGGCACCAGAGATGATCATAAATACATTTTCATTTTCAATATCACTTAGAAAATCAATACATTCGTCAATGTCTGTAAATGTTGTCACTGTTTCTAAAATATTTCGTAAATGTTGTATTGATTTTTTATAATCGCCTTTGGATTCATCCAAATCGGTATCAAGCCATACCAGCAGAGAGTTTTGAAGCTCTCGACGCCTAGGTCGAGGCAGCACAGCAGCAGCACGATTGTTCGCGTTGGTAATAGTGGTGGTGCTAGGCATCGCTGCTGTACCACTGATAACAGTTGTTGTCGATTCTTGTTTGCTCATTGTAATTGAACGAATGAATATAATCAGTGAAACGAAGTCCCCTATATTTATAATTGTTAAGTTTTTTGTTGGTTAACATCATTCCTTTTCTGACTTGTGGCTACAGACTTCAAGAACCTCTGCTATCTGGTTCATTTTTGTTTCAAGAGTGTTACTGACAAAATGACGATAACGGATGATTCAAGTCTCTATACATCGAACCATAAATAAAGAAGAATGGCTAAGGAAACAAATAGTCGCTGAGGATGGACGACATGACTAGTCCGAAATGTCGAAAATACCTGTCCTAACTAGTTATCCTGGCATGAAAACCCCTGCAGCTACGTCTGAACTAGTCCAGAATGTCCTTGAACTTTGGCATGTCTAGTTCGTTTGTCTATCGAACCTGTCCATATTAGTTCGTAGAACAGCAAAAGAGCATTTCTAAAAGTAAAAATTGTGCCTTTCATTGCTGGTACAGTGCTTTTCCCTAATTCTGCGGAAATTTTTTTTTTATTTTTTATTTTTGCTATTGCGAAACCATTTTACATGCGATCGCGAATATTTTTATAAATCTGAATTCTCCAGATTCTCCTCTTTCAAATGAAATGTTATTCATTTTGATATCTCATATTTTCATGTTGAGACAATCGGTCTACGAAAATGGACTTCACTTGATAGAATTAGGGTGCAATTCCCTAATTCTGTTTTCCAGCAGAAAATTGTCCCTAATTCTGCGTTTCTAATTAAATACATAGGAAAAAAAACTTCGGAGAAAAATGTTTTTTTCTATATTTTTCGAGGGAGATGGAGGGCAGATATGTTAGACATTTTTGTAGAGCGGATCAAACTCTACTATAATCCAAAGGTTCAACAGAACTGTATCTTCTTTGATTGAGATATGAACCTTGAAAGGAAGATGCCTGGAGGTAGTGGAAAACAAGTTGTCCCTAATTCTGCATTCCAGCAATTTTTTGTCCCTAATTCCGTCATTCAGCCATTTTTTGTTCCTAATTCTGCGGATAGTAATTTTATGCATAATATGAAATTTTAATCATTTTTTTGTCCCTAATTCTGCGCATAACTGATTTTTTTGTCTTGCATGAAAATAATCAGCTATTTTGTAATGATACTTACGTACAAAATTAATCTACATGTAGATTAATTTTGTACGTAAGTATCATTACAAAATAGCTGATTATTTTCATGCAAGACAAAAAAATCAGTTATGCGCAGAATTAGGGACAAAAAAATGATTAAAATTTCATATTATGCATAAAATTACTATCCGCAGAATTAGGAACAAAAAATGGCTGAATGACGGAATTAGGGACAAAAAATTGCTGGAATGCAGAATTAGGGACAACTTGTTTTCCACTACCTCCAGGCATCTTCCTTTCAAGGTTCATATCTCAATCAAAGAAGATACAGTTCTGTTGAACCTTTGGATTATAGTAGAGTTTGATCCGCTCTACAAAAATGTCTAACATATCTGCCCTCCATCTCCCTCGAAAAATATAGAAAAAAACATTTTTCTCCGAAGTTTTTTTTCCTATGTATTTAATTAGAAACGCAGAATTAGGGACAATTTTCTGCTGGAAAACAGAATTAGGGAATTGCACCCTAATTCTATCAAGTGAAGTCCATTTTCGTAGACCGATTGTCTCAACATGAAAATATGAGATATCAAAATGAATAACATTTCATTTGAAAGAGGAGAATCTGGAGAATTCAGATTTATAAAAATATTCGCGATCGCATGTAAAATGGTTTCGCAATAGCAAAAATAAAAAATAAAAAAAAAATTTCCGCAGAATTAGGGGAAAGCACTGTACTCGTGTTGAAATGTATGCACACAAACAGTTACTCTGTTTAATATGTTTTACAATAAGATTGTTTTATACATACAAGATTCTGCAACCAAGACAATCGATTGCATGTTCTGAGTATTATCAGGCGAAGTTCTCGTAAAACTACTTTATAAACATAAAAATAACACATGTTTATGCACCGTCATTTTTTTGTGTGTAGCTACTCTTTACTTTTCACTTTAATTTTCTTACTAGTCTAATAATGTTAGAAACTAAATACACTTACGTGTTATGTAATGTTGGAGTATAGCAAATTTTGTTTTGTGTGCTTGCAATCGATTTTATTCTGTATTTATTATTGACAAAATTACTTGGTTTTTTCCCACAAACGTATATTTACATGAATCAATGAAGCATGACTTTTTCATCCATGTGCTCGCCATCATATGCGTTTCGTTTTTCATATATTCTACCTCTTCTTTTTTTTACCTTACCTTTGCGTTTTGTGTTGTTACAATGATAAAATATACACTGATATTTGCATATGCGTAAATTTGAGGTATGATGAGTCATTAGGTTTTCAACTTTATTCTAATATCTATATAAATATTTTCTATCGTAAAATTTTTTTTGAAATTGATAATTATAGAAGTAGTGTTGAATGCTTCAAAATAAATAAGTGAAAAATTTTATATTTTTTATTTTATCGTTCGATATATGAAAAACTCTATTTATCACTCAAACTTCGTTAGATGCATCCGAAGAAAGTATGGCGAATGTGCTTTAAGAAGACTCAGGCATTTTGAGAAGTGGGTGTGAGTGTTTGTATTGCTTATTCCTACACATCCCGACCCTCAATTATTTGGTTTAAATATCTAAGAATTTCAATCATAATCAAGCAATAATCAACAATCAATGAATAGAAGTAAAAATATTGATACAAATCAACAACATCTTTCAATCAGTATTCAACAAATAATGAATGATTTTAATTTCAATGTAAATCTTTTTTTAGTATGTTGATATGGTATGTTATATTTTTTTACAACATAATGATCATAATATTGTATCAAGTTCATTGGAAACACATGAAATTATACTTAAATATTCAAATTTATTTGATTTTGATCAATTATTAATTTCAACCCAAATTGGATCTATAGAAGAAATTCGTGTTAGTGAAGCCTGAAAAACAGGTTAATATTGAGAAAAAAAACAAGAATTTTTTTTCTAAAACAATAGCTTATTCAACATATCAACGTTGGTTTATTGAAATGAATGATGAATTCGATTCAACATCAATGATTAATAATGAAAAACGAACATCAGTTGCTAAACTTGTTCATCAATTATATTTTTTTCCGATTAGATATATACTCAATATGGATGGTACGATAAAAAGTGATGATGAATCACGTATTACTGTTAAATGTGCTACACCAACATGTCTATCGTGTTTATCAACAATTTGGTCGATTTGATTATCTTATTGAAAGTATGTTTAATGCTTGTTTGAGGCTTCTTTTTATAAAGTTTCACTGGAGTAAAATAGATCTATTTTATAATCCAAAATTATTTCTAATGTTGTAACAGTAGAAGGGCTTAGGTGAAGGGGATTGTGACAGAGTTTAGTTGACGTGGCTTCAATTGGTTAAGGTCTCAAAGTTTTAGTGAAAGTTATCTGATAGATATGACAATTTCACTATTAAATTGTTGAAACATATATATATATTGGAATCTGAAAATTCAAGAACAGAGATTTCGGAATATTGATTCAGCAGCTCTAGTCCTATTCCTTTTTTTAATTTTTTTGAAACCAACAAAAGACTAGAACATTATCAGACTCGAAACGATATCAAGTAGAACACTTTATTGAAGCTCAAAGCCTGCATTTATACATCAGAGATTGAAATTATATAATCACATAACTACCTCAAAAAAGTTCTAAGCCGAAGTTCGAGATATGAAATCAATTGTATCCTCTAAGGAGTTTTTTTTAGTCTTGAAAGATTTCTGATTAGATATAATTTTGTAATTAAAATTGAATTCTCTAAACGAAAAAATGAAATTCACATCTCTATATGATTTAAAATAGGAAAAAATGGGAAAAGAGCCCGGCAAAATAAGGCAATGGGGCCCGGTGTGCTTAATTGGCTAAAAATATAAGGCAAAGGAGCCCGGAATCTTTTTAACAGTTAAAAACAGGCAAAAGAGCCCGGTAAAAAAAGTAATTAAGTAGAGAACAGGCAAAAGAGCCCGGTAAAACAAGTAATTAAGTAGAGAACAGGTAAAAGAGCCAGGAATGTTTCTATGTACATTTACATGTACATATAAATCTAGTAAACAGAGGAAAGTAGATCAGTAGAAGGAAAACGAAAAGATAAAGATAAACATCATGTTTAGGGATGCACCAGTTTCAGTCATGGCTGATCACCCAGTCCGACTATCAGACCTATGCTTTTGGTTTGAAGGAGCTGCACGAATGACACCCTCAAAGAACAATGGACTCGAAAGTCTTAATGGACGTATTAAACAACAGTACACGATGAGAAATAAGTTACCTTTGGGTGTCTTTATGTCAACTGCTGAACGGATGCTACGAGACTGGTCAATTTCTGTTCTGGAGCATCCATTTCAAACACATATCACTCTTGATGATAAAATTGATTCAAAAGCTTATGAATGGTTGCAAAAAGTTGATAAATCACCAATACTACAGTTGAATGCATTTGCATTTGTTGTACCGTCAACAAATGCAAAAATGAATACAAATACATAGATGAGCCTCCTTTATTCTATGGATTGGCAAACATATGATCAATTTAAAGATTGGCTTAACTCGGCTCGAATTTTAGATTACTCACAAATGTTGTCACCCATTTTTTGTTCCTGTAAATGTGGCCTAAAAGAATATTACTGTGTCCACACAACTGGTCTTATGATGATGTGGGGTGTTCGAAAAATCCCGCTGCTCATTGGGAAAAGGAGAAATAAAGGTAGAATAAAGAAAGCAAAATATGCTTTGTCAAAAGACTGATTTTCATTAAAGTACTACTCATGTGAGCATTAATACTGTATTATGATCTTTTTTTGTTAATTTATGTAATTTTACTTCTTCTATTAAATTTGGCTGTCTGAAGTTAACTAACTTATTATACAATGTTTTACTTGCAGATCTATTGTCTCTCTCAGGACTAATAAAAATATTCCGGGCTCTATTGCCTGTTCTCTACTTAATTACTTTTTTTACCGGGCTTTTTTGCCTGTTTTTAACTGTTAAAAAATTCCGGGCTCCTTTGCCTTATATTTTTAGCCAATTAAGCCTACCGGGCTCCATTGCCTGATTTTTACCGGGCTCTTTTTCCAACGTGTCCTTTAAAATACATTAAAATTTATCGAACATCAAGGTATCTTTTTTTTTCTTTTCTTTAAGATATTACATATCTTTTATCTTTATATGAATACGGTGATCTACATTTACGTGGTACATGTGCAAATTTACTTGTTACATTAATTCAAACAACAATTCATCTTTTAACACTATCATCATTATCAAATTCATTTAATAATTCTTTTATTAATCAATGTTCACTTGTATCAACTCATTCACAAGACAGTTCAAGGTTATATGTCTTAATGATAATAACGCACGTGTTATACATGTTTCACTAAATGCATTTACAATCATAAGAATTGAATTATTAGAAGATTCTATTCAACATACTACAAGTTCCTGTATTCTTGCTAAAGTAGATAAAAGAAATTTATGATTATAATATTTTTTTTTTGTATGTATATAAAATAGTTTGCTCTAGCTCAACTTATAGATGATATTGATTTTCGAATATTAACTTATCTTGAACAACAATAACAATTAAAACAACAGTATTCTGATACACGTGTTCGTCAAGCAACTGCTTCGACTTTTGCTAAGTATGTATTTTGTAGAAATATTAACTAGGTAGTTTTTTTTCGAATTTGAATGAATAAGTCGATTTTATTGAATTAAGTTAGTTATTAGCTACTTTTTTATTTTAAGGTTTTGTTGATCACAATTCAGTTTTACCATGTCAATGGATATATAAAATTCATCATTCATTACAAGCTCAAGCATCAACTCGAATACAAATTGTTTGTTATTTTTGTCTTTTATATAGGTTGGATGTTTGGAAGATATTTATATTCTTTCAAATGTTTTAAGACCAACAACAATTCGACCAATTTTTTCATAATCAATCTGATGAACTTCGTTTATTTATAAATTTTTTTAAACATCCCTTTATATGACATGATCTTAATAATTTAATCTTTTCAAGTAAAGAGAAAAAAGAGATTATGTTTTCTAAATTCTTTCTTTTTATTTGAAGATTTATCAAATCTCAACAAATGAAAAAATGTTTTGAAAGTAGCACAAATAATTCAAGTAATTCGAAAATTGAACTATTTTATTATCGTTCTCGAACTATTGCAAAAATATGCACAATCATTATTTTTGGGGCAGAAAATAATTTCCTATAGTTGATATTTCAGTTTTCACGGAAGAAAGGAGTTCCAAAGTGTTAGATTTGAAGGATATATGATAAAAAAGTTAATCGTACACAATTAGGTGCTTTTGGAAATAATCCGTCAAATGATGAAATTATTTGAATTAATACGCTCATCATATCAAATAGATAAAAGTTTAAATTCATCTGAAAATGATCGTTTTGAACAATTATTTTCAACAACATTATTGTCTATGAAATCAGTTTTAAGTCTTATTTCTATACAAGATTTATCAAAAAAATTTGGAAGAAACACTTAATTATTTTAAATCAACATTCAATGTACACCAGAGGTAACTTCTTGTAAATAGTAAATATTTATTGTAAAGAAAATTTCAATTATTAATCTTTTTTATTCATTGGTTAAGTTAAAACCTTCAAGATGTTGTAATGGGGCTGAAACTTGTCTACGAATAAAACTTTAGATGGAAATCTTATAATTAAGGTTTCTGGTAGGGTCTTTCCTAGAAAAGGAAAATTTCAATATAAGATGTCATAGTAACAGAAAAACTGATTTTACGAATATCGATGATCTTAACAAGAGTAGTTTTGCTGTGAAAGTGTCAGATTTTTTGATTCGGTTCTATCTTGAAATTCGAATATTAAATCATCTAGTTGACGTGAGCGATCTGCAAGACACACTATCAATTCGAAATTTGAAAATCATTTTTTCTGTTAACACAACATTCATTTAAAAATATTCTTTTAATTTAGTTTTTATTAAATCTTCAAATGTTTCTTCACAAGTATCATTAAATAATTCTTTAACTTATATTCATACAATAAATATTCGACAATCGATAATTTATTTTATTTGGTTCACGTTATGCATCAAGTATAAATAGTGAGCAATTCATATAAAATAGTGCAATACGACAGTAAAATAAAGAAAAAAAAACGAATTTGATTTATTCTGTTTTTTTGTTTTCTATTTTAGTTTTTATTGAACTAAAAAATTAGTCTTAAAAAATATATTAATATACAAATGAAAGTGATTGTCAAGCTGCTATACTCGATTTACTTGTTCAATTACTTTTAATTTGTGTTAATAATAGTTAATTAGAAGCTGATGAAATTCGTTGCATTTCTAATCGTTTCGTTCATTTTTAAATAGCATTTTATTTATTGTATTGCTGAATTTCTTGTTATGTTATCACATTATACACTTCATTCAAAACAAGTTATTAAAGTGCAAAATTTAATAAAACATTATGATTCATTATTAGCAAGTGGACATGAACCTGAAACACATGGTAGGAAGCAAAAAAAACATTTTCGAGAAAAAGAAATTATCGTTAAAATTCTTTATTTAGCTTTGGCAGTATTAGAATCAGTTTTATATGATTTTTTTTCTTGTTCGAGTTACGCAAATAATTAAAATTCCTAAAAAGTTTTATTAAATGAGAGTGAACAAAAAGTGTCCTTCTATAAAGTCTCAAATATCTTAGAAACTCGAGAGGGTGTGAGTGTGGGTGTGTAGATGTAATTTTTCTCCTCGATTGAACCCACACTTCAACGAATTGATGACCTGAAAATAATCATCTTGTTGTTATGTATTGGAGTTTGAAGGAAAACTAGGCGTCTTAATTATTATAAATACAAGTATCTTCTCATATCATGTGTATGTACTGAAAAAAATAATAATCGAATTTATATTGTTATAGGCTTTACAATTGTTAACAGTTATTGTTAATAGTGTTCAAATTGAAGATGATAAATGGAACCGTCTTTCACGATAAATTGTCGATGTACTTCTTGTTCACTTACAATCTCAGGTTATTGTTCTTTTAATAGTCTCTGATTTTACGTTACTTTTTCTTTCTTCAAATAGGATAAATCACTTTTGGATATTTATTCCACACAATTAACACTATTTGATGCTGTGTTATCAGTTGAATTACGACCAATTGATCCATTGGTTATTGCTTTTCGAGCATTAGTAAATAGAAATGTCCGTTGTTTTTATTTATAAAATGTTTTAGAACGTCAATTGTCAATCTACAAATCGATAGTTAATCAATATAAATATAATACTTCGATGTCTTGTACAAAATTTAACTGACGATGCTATATTAACACGATAGAATGATGTTTTATTATCACTTAATGGAACACGAGATGAAAATTTTAGTGCATAACTATTCAAAATGATTTGATTTATAATTTAAAAACTATTATTCTCGTTTTGTTTTCAGAGCTCTTCGTGTTTTACATGACATAATATTATGAATTTTAACAAATACTCGACAATTATGTGTTCAAATCAATATGACATTAGTTTCTCTTGCATCCGATTATCTTTATGTACTTATGTATATTATGGACTAACTGAACCGATAAAAACTGGTTTCTATCAAAGTCAAAAGAGCTTAAGCTTTCATCGTAATCTATATGATAGTAACATATTACCCATTAATTTGAAGATAAAACTTTTCTGCAATTCATTAATTACTAATGACCTAGCGAAAAACATTTGACTTTAAAATGCCTATGTTTTTATAAGATCTATGATTTTATTTTAGCTAAACAATTTCGAACAATTGTAAATGATTTTCATCAATTATGAATTCATGATGAAACTATACATCGTCTTGATACATTTTTATATTTAACTATTTTAAGTCAATGTTTTAAATTATTACGATCATCATTTTATATCTCATTATTATTACAATGGACACATATTCTTAATATGCTTGATTATACACAAGAAGCATGGTAATCACCGATATTAACATCATCATCATTAAGAATACATTTATCTATAAATGGTCAATTACAATCTTATTGTGATTTAATATGTCATCATGAATTATATGTTGAACATTTTACATCAATAACAACACATTATCAATTTTTTTTTTATTTGAACAAAGTGATAAATAAATCTACATAATTTATTTGGTCTTACACATCGTACATCAGTTTCAGGTCATTTATTCGTTTGTGAATGAATACATTTAGATGAAAATGGTCTTGTATTAGTTTTATTAATTGAACAATTTCTTCCATTACCATATATATCTGTATTACGTTTAGTTGAATTAATTGTTTATGATCGTATTGAAATGATGTTAACACTTGACCAACAAACATTAAATAAACAATTATGACCTAAATATATACCATGAATTTTATAAATATTATCAATAACAATATCAATCGATATTATTAAAGAAGATTTTAATAATCTTAATTGTCCTATGGATATAACAAGAAAAATTTATGAACAAATGCTTAAAAATGTAACTTATAAAAAATGATTACCATTTATGATGTCACCGGTATATTTTAGTTTCATTTATCGAAATAAATATATATATATATGTATAATAAAAATTTTAATCCAATTAAAAGAAATGTTTTTTTTTACTTTGACATTGTTTATGTGCTAGTAATAGATGAGACTTTTGAATAATTCAAAACTTCGAAAAATATTTTGAAATAGAAAACTAGTCGATCTAATGTACTTACATATCAAGAAGAACGAGTTTTAACGATATAGATAAGAAACAAAATATGCAGAATTTCAGGTAATACAAATCGTAAAGAAAAGTATTTAAGCTACATTAGTACAATGACCGAATAATTCCTCTCGAATCTTATTGACCAAATTCTCAGTCGTGCTATTTGTACTGTTACAATTAAAGAAAACGACATCTTTCTAATATTATATTTCGTAAGATGTTTTCGATTGTGTTATTTATTTGCAACCGAAAATAATATTTCGAAATAAATTGCATTCGAGAATTTCGATAAACTTTCTATAAGTTTGAAATCGTGAACTCCGAAAACGTATTAGGTTTTTTCCGAAGCATTAAATTTTTAGGATGATTCTTATAGTAAATGAAAATTAATTTGAGAAAATAAGAAACAATATAAATCTGTTCTTTTTTTGTTTTCCTAGGATTTTGTATAGTTACACCCCTGGGCAAAAGTCTTTCCCCCCACCTCTTTTTTCAGCGAGGCTTTTTCTACTATTATAAGAACAAAACATGGTGTTGTTCGGGCCGATTAGGGGGTATTAGGGTCCTCTTTTATATAGCCCGAACAACACCATGTTTTGTCCTTATAATAGCAGAGAAAATCTTGCCGAAAAAAGAGGTGGGGGGGGGGGGGGGGGAAAGACTTTTGCCCAGGGGTGTATCTCAGATGCTTCATTGTCTTATCCTTAGTATTCTATCAACAGAACGATTAATATCAAATGAAACAAATCAAAATGATGTTGAAACAACACCTAATACAATTTATGAAAAAAGTCTTTTATCATGCTCTAATAATCAACCATATTCAATTACATGCATAGATTCTATATCAATGTATTTTGATAAAATACAAAATTATGTTGAATTAACATGTCAATTTTCAACAGGTGATATACATGATTTATTACGTTTTATAATATTTATATTAGAAAAAATTTATATAAATAAATTTCAAAAAAAACATTTCTTAGTTGTGAAATAGATCAAATAATATCATGTTGTACGTTATCGAAAACACTTTTATCAATATTTGAATATCTTTATCAACGACATGGGTTTAACTTATCAAATAAATAAATCAATTATTATAATCATATTTAAATTTAATTGAACCAGATAATAGTTCATTTATACAATTATTACTTTATTTTATTTAACAAGAAAAACTAAATATATAAATCATATATTTATTGACATGATTTACATTGTATAGTTATATTATTATTTTGTTTATCAATATTTATATACAGACAATTTTGAAGTTGGTTGATTATTAAGAATACAATTTCAAGAAATATAAGCTTCATTTTTAGCTTCAATTAATTCACTACAAATCAATGTAATGATGAAAATAAACAAACAACAAATAATTTTAAAAAAAAACAAGAAACTTTAGAAATAAATGCAATACAATAGTAACAAGATTGAAAAATAAACTAGATTTTGTCTGTTCTTTTTTTATCGGTAGTCAATGTATGCAAACATGTTCAACATTAGATACAAGTTCAAATAATTTATTTACAAATATTGAACGATTAGGTACACGTGATTTATTATCCTATGGACAACTTTCATATGATACTATATGAACATCAATCCAAAGTAATAATACATTACCATTATCAGTTAATGTAAGTCTCACATATGTTTTAATAATCGACAAATAGAACTCTAAGTTAAAAGAAAGATAAATTCATTGCTAAATTATTAATTTCATCAAAGAGAAACTCTCAAGGGGGAAACGGCAGATTCCGGATTCCCAAGATTCCCAGGATTCCCACGGGATTCCCGTGGGAATCCCGGGAATCCTGGAAATTCCGTGGGAATCTTGGGAGTCCCGAGAATCCGCCGTTTCCCCCTTGATTTTGAGAGTCTTGTTCTAATTCTCCAAGTTCTGAGTCAACTTCTTCGTCATCGTTGTCATCACTAGTATGTTTGGCCTGTTTATTTTTGATGATTACTTTATCTATTGATGACTCTTAGGCACAGGAGTCCCGTGGGATTCCCGGGATTCCCTGGATTCCCATTGGATTCCCAGGATTTCCAAGATTCCCAGAATTCCCATGGGATTCCCTTGGGATTCGGAATCCCGGGAATCCGCCGTTTCCCCCTTGGAAAATCTAGTGTTTCTCTGACTTTGATTTGATATATAATACATGCAAACTATCTTATTTCATATAGATAAAAGCTTATATCAATAATTTCAAATCTATTCTATCAATCAAAAAATTAGAGTATGAATATTTTCTTTGCTGGCATCTACCTTTAAAAATATACAATTTAGAGTTTATTTGATCGATTATTTTTTCATCATGGTTTTGATTTAACATCATCATTACAAATTCTAATTGAAATATATGTAATATGAATTAATAGGTTCAATTATATATCTATCTGATTTATTGACATCATCACAACATTTATCAAATTTATATGATGAATATTTTTGTACATGGTTTGATGAAGATGATTTAATGATATCCTTAATAAGTTATAATTTATGTAAATCTGGTATATTACTTGGACAAACAACAAAAGAATATAATGAATTATATCTACGTTTAATTGAACACGATTTTAAGTTAACTAAAATTCATGCATATGCATCATGTTTATTTTTTACTTGAAAGTCATGAAGTTGATTTAAATTCATATGATATTTGATTATCATTAATTAAAGATAATAATTTAACACAAAAAATTATATCAATTAGACTTGAAAAACTTTTAATAGTTGGTCAATATCCCAAAAATGATATATGGTGTTAATACTTTCACGTGAAGCCTGGGACAAAAGTTCGCTTCATTTTTCCTATCGATGTATTTTTGCAACTGTTTGAGCAA
>CAJNOP010003099.1:0-10768 GCA_905250075.1 Rotaria sp. Silwood1
CCACACCCACCTATAGAAATTGAAAGTTTGAAATGAAACAAGTAAACATGGATTCTGCATATCTCCTTTTCTTCATTATTTATATGATATTAACATTTTTCTGATATGTTTACTCAATCGTTTCTCCGATTTTCCAGCAGTGGTTGAATGAGAGAATATTTTTTTTCCTTTTCTCTGTCGTGCCATTTTCCAACTTTTTTTGATCACTTTCTAAGAAAAAAAACAGCTATTGAAGTTTCTTTTGTTTGTTCTTACTTTCGGGATACGATCAAAACTTTTGACTTAAGGAGTAATTTTTCCCATTGTTTGTGTTTCTTGTTCTTTTGAATTACTCACATTGATAGTTATTTGTTGTTGCTGAGCAAAATTCAATCAGTCGATGCAATTTCCATTTCCCTTTTGATCATTATTTTACCTGCGCATTGATCGTCAACTAAATCGGAAAAAGCTTAGAGCTAATGTCGACGCCAGAAATAGATGGAGAAAACTCTTTGACGAGTATCTCAAGAACGGAAGCAGATAGAGATTCGTAGTTTTCACCATTGGAAAGAGCAATGTCAGGGGTATCGATCTGTATAAGATTCATTAGGTTCCAAAAGTTTTTCGATTAGTACCTCTGCATTGATTTTGTTTTCGTTGCGGATTTTCATCATTTTTCGACCAACTTCAACAAAAATTATATCAAAATAGAGTCCAAAAATTCATATATTCATACTAAAACTTCTATCCTTTTTTATTAACTTCTCAGCTTTGATCTTCCATGAAGTTTCTTGAGAACGTGATAAATTTTACTGCGAATATTTGGTATTTTGGACTTTATTTTGATATAATTTTTGTTGAAGTTCGTCGGAAAAATAATGAAAATCTGCAATGAATAAAATATCAATACACAGATAATAATCGAAAAACTTTTGGAACCTAATGAATCCTACACCGATCGATACCCCTGAGATTGCTATTTCAAATGGTGAAAATTATAGGTTTCTATGTTCTTCCATTCTTGAGATATTCCTCTTAGAGTTTTCCCCATTTATTTCTGGCGCCGACATTAGTTTAACTTTTCTGATTCCCTCTCAATTCCATCAGTACTATAATGGCTTTTTTGTGTACTCAAAAAGTGAGTACACTCTAGAATCGGTCAGTGTGTCCGTCCGTCCGGCCGTTTACACGATAACTTTCGAAAGGAGAGTCCGATCGCGATGAAATTTTCTACATAGTTCAGCCTTTAGAATGTCTCGGTCGAGTTCGAAGATGAGAAGGATCGGCCTAGCCGTTCCTGAGTTATTGCAAAAATACCGATTTTTCCCTATGGCTTCCTATCGGAAAATCGACCCATCGCCACTTTCGTAAAAGGCTTGTCCTATCATAGTCAATTAAAACTCCAAGTATTATATACCATTCGACAGAATTTCAAGAGCTACAAAACGATATATAAAACATTAAGAAACAAGAAAACTAACTCACCTATTGGTAAGATAAATAAGCGGAAATCGGTTCGGTTTTTGTGCATGCTCCAATCGATCCCCAGTTGGAACTCTATCTTCCTATCATAGACGTGATAATCGAAGGTTTTCTAGTATGGAGAAGTCGAATCTCTACTCCACTTGCCTCGAAGGCCCATTGGTTGAGCATTGACCAATAGAAATCAAGTTATAGGGAAAACGACTTTCTGAGACTAAGTTAAGCCGAAGAGTTGAAATCTGAGGTGTATACGCTCCCAAATCCTATTGTTTGAGCAGTAGCCAATGGAATTCAACGGTTTATAGAAAAAGGTTTGCAGGCAAATTTTTATATTCAGACATTCTAAGATGACCCATTTGTCTCATTCACTTTTTGAAGTACACATACTCTCGGATATAAATCCAAGATTTTCGCATTTATTTAACAAGGAAGTGGAAAACATTAATCTGCTCTGTTTGTGTTTCTTTCTAATCATCCCGATATTTACTCAGGATTGAACAAGAACAATGAAAAGAAGAAAAAGCATTCTTTTAGTTGTCTATCCGAAAAAATCTCCGTTTTTTTCTGGAAAAAAAATTGCAAATAAAAGAGGAAAGGGAGATTATTTCTTCTTTCATTTTACCTATGTCGGCGTTTGTGAAGGATTTTTTGGTAGCAGAAGGATAAATATAAACACATTTCTCTAATTTTTTAGTTGACTGTTTTCAGTATTCCTTCTCATTTACCATTAAAAATCTAAAAGGTAAGCTTCGTTTGTCTTTTTCTTTTATCATTGAGTCGTTCTGCAAGTAATCAAACATTTTTATAGAAGAACTAAACCAACAATTCAGATTCGTTTTCATTTATCCCGATAACTATGTTCGTGTTCGATTGTTTTGTTTTAATAGAAATAATATTGAGGATTCATTTCTACTGTCTTGATTCAATGCTTCTATAAATTCTTATATTTCTTACAATAGAACTTTCATTTTGATCGAGTATTAAAGCTACTTCGTTCTTTATTTTGTATAGATAGTGAACTTTTCTCAAGGGGGAAAAAGGGAGACTCACTCTACTCCAAAAAAAATTGGAGTACAGCTGGAGTACGGGTGGAGTACAGTTGGAGTACGGATGGAGTACAGGTGGAGTACAGCTGGAGTACGAGTGGAGTACAGGTGGAGTACGCACTCCAGGAGTCTAGCTTTTTTCCTCTTGACTTTTCTAATGATTGTTGGAGAAGCTTGAAGAAGAAAAAAAAAGAGTTAATTGAAAGATATGATCGTTCCATCATGGGGAACGCTAAATCAAAGTTCTTAAATTCAAGGTCGAAACCCTACAATACAAAAATTTTTTGTCTAAATTCAAAGAGGTAATTTCTACTAATACTCTTACACAAATACTCAATGTTTTCCTACAAGGTGGAACAGTAAACGAGAGTATATATTTTCTGAGATACTATTCTTATTGAACAATAAATGAATTACTTCATTCAAATCTAGTATATGAAGGGAAAACGGAAGGGTTAGAATATTATTACATATAGAAGCATATATCATTCTCTTTACAATTGATGTTTTATCTTTCTAGAAGAAAATTTTTATCATGGATTTACTCTTGAAATAATATGCTTTTGTTGAAAAATATCATTTCTAGTGGAGCTAATATTAACAAAAAAACAGAAAAGCAAGTGAATAATAGTTTCTTTTTCTGTGGATAGGTGTAGACGAGATCTCTCTGGCTACAAACACATCCTAAGTATGGACTAGAATGAAGTGAAAAAGTACATATACATTCAATCAAATTCATTTCAATAATTCTAAATAAGTTAACATCGCATAGTTTTTAGTATTTATTTGCTTAAGCATAGAAAATACATAATAACTACATAGATTGTTAAATTCGAATTGAGTTGCTTAGTCTCAACATGCGAATTCTTTACTGTTAATACAGTCAACTTGCAAGTATACAGCTGTGCCGGCGAAGAAGTCTCGCTTATAAAATTTGAAAGTGAATTGGTTGCATCAGTTTGAGTCGCAGTTTAAATACAGACATGGACGGAACACTTATGGACTGCAACGGCCTTCACACCGAGATTTCGGATCTTCTTCAATAAGACTTTCGCCAAATATCACTTGCGTCATTGGCAAAAGTCAACTGTGCG
Source organism: Rotaria sp. Silwood1 (assembly GCA_905250075.1). Taxonomy (NCBI): domain Eukaryota; kingdom Metazoa; phylum Rotifera; class Eurotatoria; order Philodinida; family Philodinidae; genus Rotaria; species Rotaria sp. Silwood1. Next base: position 3,602 of record CAJNOP010003099.1, read on the forward strand.
TTCGCCAATAGACGCGCTGGAATTTCGCCAGTTGATGAGTTCTCTGCACTTTCATATCCTTGGATTTTTGTCATTGGCGAAGTTACGGTAACCCCTCATAGTTCCGACCTAGGACTACAGTTATCATCACTGTAAATTTTTGGCTCTTTTAGTTCGACATACATGGCAATTTCGCGTCGTCTTCTTTGTCTTAGTGCTCAAGTACCTATCTTATGATATAGTGATATTGTGAAAAGGAACCTTCTGAAATATCATTAAGCCGCTTATTTGTTTCAATAACATTCGATCCTTTCTGAGTAAAATACCGTATCAGTCACAATTCACCTGTTTTCCATGCAAGAAATAGATATGCCATCCTCACATGACTATCGAATGTAAGATTATTGTTCAAAATAAAACCTTTTCTTCATCTGCATCGTTCTATTAGTGAAATTATATCATATCTATCGGTGTTTGTTTGATTATTTTCATTCAGAGTTGCATATACTTAGGGCATACTAAAAGTAGTGGTGCCGACTTTGTAATATTTCACAGAAGCCTCTAGAAAAATTTTTCTCTGTATTCTCTGATAGCCCAAGTCAAGCTTTATAATTCTATAGTATTTCTTAAATCTTCAAACAATATATAATATTGAAGAAAAAGGAAGAATAATGAGTAGTTTACAAAAAAAAATTGTTTTTCAACCAAGTTTATCAAGTTTTTATTACATCAGATGTTCAAAATAATCATCCCGGTTGTTTATACACAATTGCATTTGTTGAATCTACTTATCAAAAGCTTTTTTTTATAATCATCTTTTGCCAACGATTTCATAAATTTGATCACAGTTTCATGCGGATGTGGGTGTGGGCATGGGTGTGGTGGTGAGTGTGGGTGGGTGTAGGTGTGTCGGTGTATGTGTAGATCATTGCTTACTTACATTCTTACCCACTCAACCACACCCACACCCTATTCTAATATATGTTTTTCTAAACGATCAACTGATTCACGAGTTTGATTTTTAATATGACATATAGTAATTGCTGTAGTTGGATGTGGGTGTGGGTGTGGGTGGGTGTCGGTGCGGGTATGGGTGTGTGGGTATGGATATGGGTGCCGGTGTGGGTGGGTGGCTGAGCATGTAAGTAAGCAATGATCTACACATACACCCACACCAACACATACTCACAGACCCACACCCACACTCACCCACACCTCACACCTACAAAGTCGGCGCCACTAGTTTTGATATGCCCCAAGTAAATGAGAAATATACATGTTGAAATTATTAAACTGATCTTATTTTATTTACAAAATAAGAAAAAGATTTCGGCATGTTAAGAAATTAATTCGAAGGCATAGTATCTTCACAAACAATGTTTTTCTTGAAGTTTTAGCGAAAATAGGTTTCAGGCAAACATCGAGAGATCTGTTGTATTTCATCATGATGAAGATGTTCAAATATGAAATACCGCATCAAAAACAGTCAAGTAAATATACTAATGGCTCTCAAGTTGAAAGATCATCAAATAAGCGTGTCAGAAGTCAGGCAGGTTTGTAGCAATATACTAGGTATAAAAAAATCAAAAAGCTCTGATTTCCTTTTTTGTAGAATCTCTCACTGCTTTCAAGTTTGTTCTCATTGATATATCAAAACTTTTGAATGAAACAGCCTCTAGCATGTTGCATTGTTTGCAATCATTGGTTGGTGATTCGATAGTCGTTGACGATTGTCTTTCATCAACGAATTTAAATAAACTGCCTGAAAAAGGCACGCTATATTTTGTCAGTAGTGCGTTTTATGCTACGATGAAAGACAGATTTGGACAATTTGAAAAAGTTTTCATATTGGAATCTGACACAAACAAAGTCGATTATCGAAAGCATTTCAGTTCTGATGAAGACTTAATCTTCCAATTAGCCGATGAAATATATCTATGCTATAGACAAGAAGCAAGCAAATTGTCGGAATCTGGTAACGCATCAATGGCCAAAGAAAAAGAGGACCTAGCCAATTGCATCCATAGTGAATTGACGAAGGCCTTCGATTCAGTGTCTATAAATAATAACAACAGTACACAATGCTGCAAGAATATTTGTTTCGACAAACGAATACTTTACTGCAATGGTTACCAAAAAAGCAGCTAAATACACTTTAATCGAAACATGCGGACTTTGTAATAATATAGCAGAGCTTTAAGAAACTTAAAAAACAAATTTTTGTATGTTCTTGAAAGCTTCAGCTTCTCTTATCTGTCTCATTTTAGATGCCAACTATTACTGATATCAGATTTGAGGCTAATATATATGAAGATGCTTGTCATTGGACTCTTTTGCTTTACGAATTAAGAGGAGTGCAGCCCCTATTTTTTTTGAATGATGTTTCTCTCATGTCATTTATTCGAGTTGTTGACAATATACAACAATGTCAGCAACTTGTCCAGACCAATGATCGAAAAATAATTACATTATTTGCTTATGATGATAATATGCAACATTGGCTACTGACGATGAATAATATACCATATTATCTTCAAAAAATAAACGTTTTCTGCCATGAACAAAAGTACAAGTGCTTAAATGCCTGGTTAAGACGTTATATAGCGAGATTTCCATATGTATCTTTTAATACAATCAAGTGTCAAGAACTCAATCAACAATTACTATTATTCGGTGTTGATTTTCTCGAAAAAGTACGTGAAGAACATCAGAATCAGCCTGGTTCACCTGAATTTCAGCAAACAGTTCACAACTATAGAGATATTTGTCGCGCATTAGCCAATTACTTCTGGAAGAAATCTATCACATACATTTAAAAAACAAATATACAAATTACGAAAACAGAAATTTGCTATACTTTTTGTTGTCTGTTCGAACGAAACTAATAATATATGATTATATGTAAGCAAAGATTTCACATAGAATACCATTGAAAATAATATATTTCAAATTCATATCATGAACATCGAAAACTCTCCGCCACAAACAAGTTATCAGTCGAATTATATATTTTATACTAATATTCTTTACGTAATCTATACTAACCTTTCAATTAATTTCATTAGGTTTAGCATTTGATTAACTATCGAATACCAATATTTTCAAGGGAAATCATCGCACTAAAAACGGAGACTCAATCTTAAATATCGCATATTTCAGACGCTGAAGCAAACGATTTCTGTCCGCCTACCTTGTCTTTGCCATACTGGATCTCTGATGGATTGCATTAAATGCGCTTTATTATAGAGTGTAGATTTCAATCGAAGTGAACTCAAAAACAAGTGTGAATGTGTGGGTGTGGGTGTGGGTGAGTGGGGTATGGGTTTGAGTCAGTAGAGAATTTAGGAAAGCGCTTGGGGCGATCGCCCCATTCGAAAAAAAAATTTTTGATTTTTCCCAGCAGAAAAGTTTTAAAAATAGACTGCATACTACTACTAATGAACTTCAAAACTCGCTTTTTTATCAAAATCGCCCCATATCTATCAAATTGCCCCTCATCAAAAAAATCTTAGATCCACCGCTGGTTTGGGTGTCGATGCTCTATTATTTCACACCCACACCCATCCACACCCACACCGACGCTCACACGCCACACCCATACTTACGCCCATACCCACCCGCACTCACACCCACCCACACTGACACAGCCACACCCCACCCACACTCACGCACATCCACACTCACGCACATCCACACCCACACCCACACCCACACCCACACCCACACCCTCTCGGCAGCATGAGTTAGAGAGCTGAAATTTAGTGTAGTAGTGAAGCACACAGAGAGTAATAATATATATATAAAATGGTCCGAATTAGTTGAAGAGAACAAAAGTTATTAAGCAAATACAGCTAAAATTTCAATCGTACCAAGAAGTTGCAATTCACTCATATATATGACGGTCTTTTTCTTTCTTTCTGTTCTGCTGTTTCTCATGTTGTCATGTGGATTTTTCTTTCGTTGTTCACCATTCAATGAATTTTCCATTTTACGGATATTCCAGCATTTATTATCGTTCTATATATAGTGTTGCGTTTTGTTGTATGGCTGTGTGCATATTCATATAGTAATACATATGTACAAACAGTGGGGATTGAGATCTCACAAAGGGTTTCGAATTCGCTACAAAAAATCGAATCCTTTTTTAAGTTTTGTTTCATTACAAAACGTTTTTCAATTCACAGAATCCTTGGTTTTGTAATCATATCAGCTTTTTCCAGTGTACTGTGTATAAGTTCCCTATAATAGAGAATCCGGGGTCTATGACAGTTGTGTGAAAGACAATTATGAGATCGGACAATTGTGTGTAAGACAATTATGAGAACAGGCGATCGTGTGCACGCACGTCGATTAATTTTATTTGTATTGACTAATACTAAAGAAAGAGAGCCTGGCAATGACCAATTTTTGTTGAAAGTATTGAAACGAGTGAAAATGAGAGGACATTATCCATTTACAATCATTCAAAATTCACCATCATATAGAGGATGTGCTTGTGGGTGTGGGTGTTGGTTAGTAGGGAACTGATACATATACCTACATGCACACCCCACCCACACCCCACACCCATACCCACACCCCACACCCATACCCACACCCCACACCCACACCCACACCCACACCCACACCCACTCTTAGTTCATCTTGTTTATTTTTGTTATTTTGCCTACTTTTTTTCGTTCATTATCTTTCACTTTTTGACGAAAATATTTATTTGCACATAACACACATTCATTTTGCACACAAAAATCTAACACACAATTGTCTGTTCACACAATTTTCTTGCACACAATTGTCCATTCGCATAATTGTCTGCACATAATTGTCTTACACACAATCGTCATGCTCCCGAGAATCCGATATATTACGTCCAATCGGAGAAAGTTTTTGGAAACTGTCCTATTGCGTCGCGCTTTTTTCCACCACTTTCAGTTGAAAAGGCTTTCAGGTATTTACAAAGGTTTTGAGGGTTCAGGCAAGTATTTGTTTTCAATCGTACGTTTATTTCTGTCTGCAGTTTCTCTTTCAATGCCTTTGACTCTGTGAAGGCCATTGGGTGGTGTTAAGTAATGATTTGCACTGCCCATTTCTAACTTACATTGATTCAATTGAAGCGTAGTTCATGCTGAAATATAAATAGTGATAACTACTGGCATGTTTCCAACTACCACATCACACGATAAAAAAGCTTTTGTTTCTACGACAAACCGTATATTGAATATTTTCAGTCGCTCTATCAGTGAAATAGATATCTCTACCAAACATTCATTCATGTAACGATAGTTTGACACCTACTTCTAAGACCAACGCCTTGTAATGTTGACTTATTTTGAGCCATTACGAAATACACAGATCTTTAGTAAAACTGTCTCTGAAGCTTCCACTAAATGGTGTATAATTGTATTTCTTAACCTTTCGATAACAATGTTCATATTCACATGCACTTTATTGCTGTTAAAGTGCTCTGATAATCGAAGCCTAAAGTGAATGATCTTATATATATTATAACTGCCTAGCAAACATATTTTTCGGCGTAACTAATGAATAATCTGATGCTCAGTTCAATAAAATCTGTGAACAACTCGAAGACTTCAATAACTAATTGTTTGCCTTCGTGTGGAAAAACAGTTTTTATTATTAATTGTAATTTTTCGCACATAAGAACTAAGCAATTTATTTTATTTTTAGCGTCAAAATTTTGCTGTGAGTTACTGAAAAAATTAGTATCAATATCAGCCAAAAATTGATCGACCGTTGTATTTAAATTATTAGTATATTCGGTGATTGTAATTTACAACAATTAAAATTAAGTAATTTGAATTTAAAGAAAAGAATGAGCTTTGGCTTCAATCCTACCCAAGATAGTATATTTAACCTTCCGAATGGAGTTTATGGACCCCCTAAACCAGGATTCTTCGATCATGTTACAGGAGAGGCAGCACTATTACAAGCACAAAGGGATCAAAATCCAATGACAATAATTGTAGCTGACAAATACATCAGAATTGAAAGAGATAACGGTTTTAACTCAGTTTACGATAAAGAAACTGGTGCATGGAATTCTTATTAACGTCAAACCAATTAAAGTTGACCAAATATACAGAATAAACTATGTATATATGCGTTTATAATCATGAGTTATTCGCAATTTTTAATAATGTATATGACCTTTTTCCTAATTATTTCAAGTATTCAAATTATATTAATAAAGAATTCCATTTATTCAAAAAAGTTATAGAACATAAATCAGACAACTGTTTCTAGTTAATTCATTTTTGTTTTTTGACAATTTAACAATAAAGCATTTGCACGAAAGATATAAGGGATGAATGGAGATGTCATGACCTATTACGACTTTGCTGAGAACGAAGTCTCATCAGGTAACTTTAATTCGTACACTTTCAATTAAGGGAATAAACCTTGTTATTTATTGAGAGAAAAATTTAAAAAGATAGTCATCTCAATAACTAGACCGCTCTATTAAGAGATGCTCTATAAAAAAACAGACTACCACCGACAAAATTTATGCAACACACATTTTTGATGGATATTTTCACGAGTGAGTGGAACTACCATAATGTTAACATTTCACCTCTGCAACGAGCATCATCAGATGGTCTCGTATCAATTCACTATAAGTAGCAGTAGCCATTACCGGTTTCGTCCTTGTTCAAGGAATTCATCAGATGGCTTAAGATTAATCTGAATTCAAAGAACCCAAATCAATACACACTAAATTGTTACCATAGACACAAAACAATGGACAGCAATAATAGTTCTAATGAAACTGGTAAGTAACAGCAGCTATGATCGACTATATATCTAGAACGAGAAAAAAAAATGTTTAGTTGATGAGGGTGAGTGCGTGGAAAAGTTTCCTGCAGACGAATTTCAAGCAAAATACTTGCGACCGGTTTTGCTCTTGCTCAATGAGCTCATCGGGTAAGTTCGAAATCCATAAATGTACTGTGCATATATAGAATAAAATATCTCAAACAATTCAAATGGTTTATGACAGCATAGCTCCTAACTATGATACAGGGTGTCCCAAACGTCCTGATTACTTAAGAAATTTAGATTTATAAATAAACGAACTACTTAATATTGAAATATGAGGGTGTGGGTGTGGGTGTGGGTGTGGATTGGTGGGTGTGGGTGGGTGTGGGTGTGGGGTGTGGGTGTGGGGTG